>SNQJ01S0029188.1:77798-103872 GCA_010110895.2 Picea sitchensis
GTAAATTCAATATTTAAAACTTAAGGAAAGCGTCCTATTCTGTCCTGTTTTGTTCTAGATCCAGGTGGATCTAGGGAGATCGGTTTGTGTCCGCACTTACGGATTTATCCTAAAACAGAAGGGTGAGAGTCAAGCAAGAAAGGGAGAAGAAGGGAAATTAGTATGGGAAGAAAGAAAATATTTTACATGTAGAATTTGGGTAGCAAGTGCTACAGGGAAAATTCTCCCTAAACTGAGTCTAAGGAATAGGTAGAGTGATAACTTCCTTAAAAGACTGACTTATCTCTAATCTATCCCAAAACAATCTAGACTAAGTGATAAGAGAGAGGGAAGAGAAGGTTAAGAAGAACACCTTGAATCCTTACGGTTGATGTAGACCTCTTCCACTTGATGTTGCCCCTTAGATCATAGATATCCTCCCAAACTTGACCTGCAATAGACTAAGAACACAACATAACAACATATACAATCTCTAGTAATCACTTAAAATCCTAAATATGGATGTAAATAATCAAATAGATAAGAACATGTACACACAAAGTTTCGGGACAAAGATAATCTCTTTTATTCATATACAAGATGAAAGGTTTTAACCTTTGCTTGTGGACACTGCTCTACGAACCAAGTCCGATCTCTTACGTCATGACTCCAAGTGCATCAATCCCACATAGAATTCTCACAACCAACATGCCACCATGGGAAGAAGGAAGGGTTTTATAGGGAGAATGGATGGAAGGGAAAGCTGAGGATAAAACTCAGAGAAAGATAGAAAACTTGGGCAATGAGAGGGAAAGGATTTTGGCAGAATTTTCTTATTCTTTTGTTCATATGTCTAAATGACTCCCCTAGACCTCTTTTTATATGAGAAAAAGATGGTTATTCAGTTTGGGGATGGGCTACAGGGGGTAGAATGGTTAGGAAACCCTCCATAGCCCGTAAACTCCATCGAAATACATGAAATTTTATATTTTTTGTATTTTTTGGAGGTAAACATGGGATAACTAGCATGTAGTAGGTGTATGTATGCATGATGACTAGCATGCAACACACATATGTATGTAGGCTAATAGTGCAACATGACACCTACATTATCCAAAAAGTTGTTTTTAAAAGGAAACCTCAGCAGTAAGATTTAGAAAATGATTCAAATGGATGGGTCAATGTCTTGGATGCATAGATGTGGAATTTTTGGACTATAACAGATGCCCCCTAATGTGTGAGGTTAGAAGAGAAACTGATGGTCAAAATACATTACAACATCTTTACACAGTGTGAAGGCACAGAGTCAAGCGAGCCAAGGATGAGTATTCAAGAGAATGTCATCTGCAAATTAATGATAATCTCTCTGAGGCAGGCATACCCATGCTCAGGATAAACTAAGCATGGATTCCAATCAAGTACATTGTAGATCCATATCATATAAAATAATCATGACTACGAGACAAATAAGAATGTCTAGATAGATCGTCTCAGCAAACAAATACACAATGAAGCTACATCTCAAAATCATCTAAAGAGATACAAACACAATGTTATATGCATCTTCAGGAAGCAACAATGCCTATAGCTGGAGATAGTAGTTTCATAACTCGAGAAATATCTTCAAGGTCTTCGAAAATCAGGTAGGAGTATAATAGGAGTGTAGGACTCACTACCCTGAGGTCTTTGACAAAGTGTAATGGAAATACTGGAAGAACTTGAAAAACAGGTATCAAACTTCATTGATTTTGAATATGAAATTGACTGCATTCTCGGGATGGTCGACTCATGAAGGTCAAGAGACTAATTGCAGAATGACCGACTGAGGTTGGAAAACTTCCCTTGGACAAAAGAACGACAAAATGATGAGACTTAGGAAACATATTATTGATATAATTTTGTGACACATGAGGAACCACAAACTCTCCATATGTTTGGAAGAGTAATCAAATGGAGGAGGACACAACTCTATGTAACAAGAACAACTTCCTAAGTTCATACTAGATCTCAATTCTTGCATTAAAAATAGAAAGATGTGCTCTGTCCAACGACGAATATCTTGCTTTCGATAAAAGAGAATGTATATCACATCCCATCTTTTTGGAATATTCGATTTTTTTTGTCTTTTTTAGGTATTTAATGAGCTTGAAAAAGAATAAAGAAATGCTATGTTACGAAATAGGAATGAGTGTCACGAGCAAGAAAACCGGTTGCAAGTGCATGGAACAAACTAATGCTCAGTGAAAAGAGACATGTGAAGGATAACGACACTCATGAAAATTCCTCCATGGGTCGAGGTGTCAGATTGCAAGGGGAAAACATGTTACAAGGATTACACTTAAGGAATTCTCTAAAGGTTTAGTAATAGCAACATGAAGTCGGCATTAGGCCAAAGATGCAAGGATGAGACATGCGATATGATTAGAGCATGACACAATGAGACTCCTTCCATGTAAAGTTTTACGATCCCAGAGAAGGTAAGCTCGATGGTTTTTCACTTTTAGAGAGTCTGAAAAAAACTAAAAGAAGACTCCAGAGTGATATTTTTCTTAAGGTTAGTCTCCAGGGCCCAAAAAAGAATAAATTATACCAAGGAGAACTCTTCTGGTCACTAGGGCCAGAGTATTCATTTTTCATACTTAGTCCAGTCGGTTCGGAAAAGGGTTAAACTTATACCGAAAGGACGTCTCTTCAAAACCATTTTAACAAGTATGACAGAGACAATATGACTCAGATATATTTTCAATTTTAAGGAGTCTGAAGAGAGATTAACTATCAACTCACTCATCCTTTTTCACAACTTAGTCCCCTGAGCCCGAAAAAGTATAAAACATAACATAGAAGAAATCTCCCGGTGAGACATGTATCCCGAGGTGTACATTTTTCCTGTGTAATCTATTGGTCCAAAGAAGGGTTAAACTTATGCCAATTACAGATTCCTTATGGACCAATTAACGAGTGTGAAAGGAATAAGGTCACTTGATGATATTTTCTTGTTTAGGGATTCTAAAAAGGGATTAAATAAGACTCCAAGGGGTTTCCTTTTTTGTAAATAATCTCCTCGGCCTGAAAAAGAGATAAACCAAAACCAGGAAGAATGACCCTTTTTCGCAAATTTAGTCCCTCAAGCCAAAAAAATGGTTAAACTTACACCTGAGAATACTCTCCTAGCGAACTGTAGCTCCTAGGGCGTACCTTTTTTGTAAAATTAGCCATCCGGACCGGAAAAGGGGTAAACTATCATTAGATAGATGTTCCTTTGAATTTCACTTTGATGAGCATGAAGGGAAACAAGATCGCTCGACAATATTTTCAATTTTAGGGAGTCTGAAAAGAGCTT
Organism: Picea sitchensis; assembly: GCA_010110895.2. NCBI lineage: Eukaryota > Viridiplantae > Streptophyta > Pinopsida > Pinales > Pinaceae > Picea > Picea sitchensis. The sequence continues at coordinate 81,118 of SNQJ01S0029188.1, forward strand.
AAAGAGGACTCCAAGGGAGCTTGTTTTTGTATGTAATCCAAGCGAGGCCAAAAATGATAAATAATATTTTGCTAGATGTCACTTTCATATTTTAAATGATATTGAAAGGAAACAAACCATGCTCTAGGGGAGTCCCTCGGGTATAGGCCAGAAAAAGATGAAGAAGAAGGATGAGGCTTCAACACAAAGTCATGGTGGGACTAAACGAGACTCTTATGCCTATGAAGTACTTCGACATGGGAATCAAATGGAAAATAAGGCTCTAACTAGGATTCCCATGGAAGGAAGGATTCACCAAATAACGTATGACACACTTATTAGCAAGGAAGGTTAGTGTTTCAATTTAGTGGGGTCGATCCTAAGTCCAAATGAACGAGGAAATGAATAATGAAAAAATGCAAGTAGGGAAAAATCCAACCTATATGCCAATTTCGAGGTCAATACATGTCAGAATGGATTCATATGATGAACAAATTTCAAAGAAAAAATGTCTCCAAGATCTTGCATATAAGGCCAATAACACTCATACAGAAGTTAATAAATCCAATATAAATAGAAACTTTGGAAAATAAGAGGTGCTACTGAATAAAAAACTTGAAAACAACAAACTTGAAATGTACAATATGGTACAAGGCACCCACATCCTTATATCTCCTGCATAGTACTGGTTCAAGTAGAGCCCACTACTAGGCTCTGACCAAGAGTCTCTTCGGTAGTCAACCTAGAAAGTCTCCCAAAAGGGAAGAAACCACAAACCATGGTGCAAGTCTTCCCACGGTATATAGTTTGTAGTCATGGCTTCAAGGATAACCTCATTCGAAGGAAACTCAACATCTGAGATATAATGTGAATGAGGAGGATCGACAGTGCCAAATGGAAAAGCAAACTGACCATATTCCATATGAAGATGGAGGTTTTCGTCAAGGTTGGCAGAGTCTATCAACGAAGAATCACAAGCACAAAGTCTTCAGGATATATAAACAACGAGATTAGACTCAAAATAAAACTTGAGATCACTTGGATTAAGAGGGGGAATCAAGGGCTCCCATGCCCCCATTGGATAAACCAATGGATCGATTGCTGAGACCAAGTCTCGAGAAGGAAAACATGAGTGAAAAAGTTCCTGCTAAGGAGAAATTGAACACCAAGGATAAGACACCACATAATTTATCTGTGGCTGGGTAGATTCTACTCGAAAAATAGGAACATATAAAGGAGAAACCTGAACTAACACTGAATTAGGATGGTGATTATCAAATTCCAAATGGTCGGTAGTGACAATGCTTCCATTGTTAGGGAAATGCATCTCTTAGAAGAGCGTATACACCACAACATTCACAACATATACATAATTACACATGAGAAGTATATTAAAATCTAATGGGCCTTTCACCATTATAACATTGACAAGGACAATATTCCCACCTAACGAGATAGGAAATTAGGGAAGGATCCCCAAATATTCACTAATATGTCTATCAAAAGACAACAACTCATGCGAAGCATATGCAAGCTCGATAGAAACCAAAGCTTTCCAAGCCGAGGAAGATAAAGTACTTGCAGAGGATCCTTCATCCACAATACATCGGTAAATTGTTTTTGAATTAACTTCAACCCTTATTTGAAAAGGTGAATAAGAAGGGAGGAAAGGCTCAACAAGGTCATTCCAATCAAAGGAAACCATCCTAGGACTTGGAGGGGGTGTGATCGAAGTGAGCAGAATGTCCCCTTGTTCTAAAAGTACTAAATTGGAAATGCTAAAAACATAGTCGATAGACACAAAACTCCCCATCGGAAGAGTGGGATCAACAAAATATTGCATCGGTGTGACCAATTTAGTAGACTCAACACTCTCATAGAGAAGAGTGGGATCAATCGAAGATTACATTGGTGTGACCACTTTCTCAACCACTGGTTGAATAGACTGTGAGGAAACTTCATAAGACTCAGAATGAAAATAGCTTGCAGACATGGACCACAATCTTCGTGCCTCTGGAAGGCCAGGGCATAAATTAGTAAGGTGATCTCCCTTTCAAATCTTACAAGGTAACTTAGGCTTATGTCCTATCCATATAGATTTCTCAACATAATAAATTCCCCCATCATGACTGGAAATGGTTGGTTACATATCACTCGTATGAATTGCATTGGCGAGACTTGTGCCCCTAACATGACTTACAGTGGTTGGTTGGACATATCCAACATGAATTGCAGATATTGGTGATTGGTCGATAACATGACTCACAGAGGCTACAGACCTATCACCAGTATGACTAGAAGTGATTGGACATTTTCCCAGAGCATGACTTGTAGAGTTTGGGTGTTTTCCCCCATCATGAATTGTAGAGGATGGGTGTTGGTCTTCAACATGACTTGTAGAGGTTTACGACCTATCTCCAACATGACTCACAGAGGTTGGGGATTTCTTCTTCATACTCTTCCTCTTTCTATTTCGTTTAGACTTCCAGTTACTAGTAGCTAGACTTTCACCAGAGAAGGCATAAGGAGGAGGAGAAGACTTTGTTGATGAAGGAACATCAACATGGTGCCCATGACATAAGGTTCTTAATTGAGAAGCGTCAAGAGCATTCAGGACATTTGGGATGGTACCCAACCAAACTAGTAGTCCCACATTCAACCTAGGAATGTACAAAGTGGCCATCAAAGGGACACCAACGTTTCTAAAGAAAGGAAAAGTACAAGAATCCCCTTGCAACATGTTTCCTTGGTTGGTATCATTAGGAACTTTGGCCACGGATATATTATGCATTTTTTCTTCCCTTGTGGGATCGTTCAATTTCGTAAAAGTCTCATACACTGACTATGGTAGATTAGTGGTCTACAAATATATGCCTATAAGGGGGTGGCTCTACATTTCTAAGAGGAAGACCGAAAATTCCTCACCAACGATAGAGTGGGAGGTCTACCACCTTAGGTCAAAGACCCAAAGAAATTATTGACTAGCTCGTTATGGAAAACTAGGGAGAATAGATCACACCACTAAGAATAAAAGCCTAAAAGGATACGAACAAAAAAACGACCCTTTTGAATGCTTCCAACCCAGGAATATGAAGTCTTAATCGTCCAAAGAATTTACAAAGGAAAATGACTGGCCAGGAGAAGGAGTTACCTAGACCTCCGACCAATGGTCCCTTCAGGTGTCTCCTAGAGAATATAGAGTCTTCCTCAGGTACCATGATACACCACTTGCATTCACCTATGTGTCAACCTATATAATGACAACTAGGAAACAAACTTGTAATAAAAAACTAGGGGGGTACATTCGACAACCAAGCGAGTGTATGGGTAGGGTAACTAAGCTCGAATATCCTCCTGAAGCATGAAATGCAATAGGGACAGAATCACTCTTAGAGTACCTTGTACATATCTAAGTGTCTTAGAGGTCTAACACAAGTTGGGACAATAACGCTATAGGATTCACCCCCAATACACATTGTCCCAAATTCTTTTTTGAGATCAAGAGTAGATATATCCTTCACCATCCTCCATGTGGCCTTGTGTTTGACTCCTGTGTTAGAGGAGCTTCCTGGATTAAGTAATTAAAAGGTTTATTTTTCACACCCTAGAATAAACACCTAAGTTAAGTTTTGGTTGGCCTTGGAGAGTTTACCTATCCACACCTAATCCAATGCCCTAGCCTCAGCTATTGGTGAACTCTAGAAAAAATGTTACTAATATATTTTAGATTAGCATGTTCATTTTAGGGGATTTTCTTACTCAAGGAACAGACGTGAAACTTATGTTGTTTGAGACTCTTGTGAAAAAGAAACTAATTAGAACACTGAAAAACAAAACTTTACACTAATTCTACAAATGAAAAAGAGTTTTAAGAAAAAAGCATGAAGAATCCTTCAAACATAAAGATGCAATATTTTCTCTTTTCCATGTAAAATGCACAATGCAACTTTCAAGTGAAACAAAAGAGCAAATTAAAGTATTTTCTTTATTATTTTTCTTTTGAAATGCTTTCAAGATAAGAAGAAAACACAACCCTATGGTAATTCGTTTTTCCTTTTCAAATAAACATGAAAAGAAAATGCAAAGAAAGAAAGAGACCTAAAAAACTAGTTTTTTTTTTTTTTCTTCAATCAAAGAAAAACTAACAAAAGATGCTAAAAGAAACTGTAGAATACATGATTCATGGCAACTCGTTTTTCTTAAAATTCATGCTAAAAATAAGCCAAAACTGCTTGGAAGCACAGAGAGACAAGAGGAATTCTTTATTTATTTATTTTATAAACAATATGAGTCTGCAAACTGTCTAAACACCAAACAATAGAAGCTTCTGGACCTCAGGAAGACCTGGGAACCACAAGTTTCTTGTAGAAAAATGAAAATCTATTTGAATTTTTTTTCCAAAAGAACAAAGATGTGTGTTTTGCACAACCAACCTGCATATGTACATGGTCTATGTATAATGTAGAACGTGTATGTACACGTGTTGTATAGAGGACATAACGTGTACACCTTTGTAAATTTTCAAAAAAAAGAAAAAACGTTTGGACATAAAACTTGGGAAAGGGAAGCTGGTAAGCACCTAGAAGGTGACCAAAGACCCAACCTGACTCACAACACTTAGAATCAATGAAAAATCAAATCAAACCAAGATATCCCATTGAGACCTTAGAGAGACTCCCCAACAGAGTCACCAATTCTGCTATGGGGAAAATCCCCCCTAAATTGAGTCTAAGGAATAGGTAGATCGATAACTTCCTTAAAAGACTGACTTATCTCTAATCTATCCTTACGGTTGATGTAGACCTCTTCCACTTGTTGTTTCCCCTTATATCAATGATCTCCTCCCAAAGATGACCCACAATAGACTAAGAACAGAATATAACATCATATACAATCTCTAGTAATCACTTAAAATCCTAAATATGGACGTAAATGATCAAATAGATAACAACATGTACACAATATTTTTTGGGACAAAGACAATCTCTTTTATTCATATACAAGATGAAAGGTTATAACCTTTGCTTGCAAACACAGCTCTACGAACCAATTCTGAGCTCCTATGTCGTGAATTCAAGTGCACCAATCCCACATAGAATTCTCACAACCAACATGCCATCATGGGAAGAAGGAAGGGATGTATAGGGAGAATGGATGGAAGGGAAAGATGAGCATAAAACTCAGAGCAAGATGCAAAACTTGGGCACTGAGAGGGAAAGGATTTTGGCATAGTTTTCTTATTCTCTTATTCATATGTCTAAATGACTCCCCTAGACCACGTTTTATATGAGAAAAATATGGTTTTTTGGTTTGGGGACAGGCTATAGGGGGTAGAATGCATAGGAAACCCTCCATAGCCCTTAAACTCCACCAAAATACGTGCATTTTTATATTTTTTGTATTTTTTGTATTTTTTGGAGGTTAACGTGGGCTAAGTAGCTTGCAACAGGTGTATGCATGTGGGTGGACTAGCATGCAACACACATATGTATGTAGGTTAATAGTGCAACATGACGCATACATTATCCAAAAATTTGTTTTTAAAATTAAACCTCAGCAGTAATATTTGGAAAAGGATGCAAATGGATGGGCAAATGTATTGGATGCATAGATGTGGAATTTTTGGACTATAACAACAAGAGAGGAGTGAATTTCTGGGAAGAGAACCCATGGTTTGGTTGTGTTTTATGATAAGAAAGAGGCTTTTGTTCCTATAAAGCGGGTTGCAAGTTTGTATTTCATTTTCCTGTTGAGGAAATGGCTCAAGAGCCTCGAGAAGGTTATTTTTAGCACTCCTGAAAAAACTTAGAGTTCATGGAGTCCCCAACTGAGAGAGTTTCATCCAATTGAGTGCACTGGAAGCCATGATAAACAAATGGTATAGCCATAGGGACTGCAATTAATGAAGGGGGTACATTCCTTGGATTGTTTAGGTTACGGGGAAGTGAGTTGGAGGATTGGAACTGTAGTGGAAGGATAACCTCGATTTTTGGGCTAATGTGTGTGGCTAGTCGATAGCCAAGAGGGTTGTAGCACCTTGGGGTCCAGGGATGATTTTAACGATAGAAATTTATTTTAAAATGTAGAAACCTTGGCGAATCTTACTAATCCTTCATATTCCAACTATAAATGTTTGGCAATAATTTTATAAAAATATTCAAATTTCTAAGGATTTTGTATAGTTTGTATAAAATTTTGGCGATTTTTAAGGTAAAATAATTTTATCCTATAGAATTTGGGCCAATCATTTTTAGAATGGTGAATTCGTTTTTGGGAAAAACCATGGAAAATTATCCCATGAGAGAAATTTAGCCCCTAAAATCATCCATGTTGGGGACTCATAGCCTCAACTCGGGGGTGGCTTGTTATTGAAAGAAAATGAAAAACAATGCCTATGGATGAAAGGTTCATCCTTTGTATGTAGGTAGTTGGTTAATTATTAACAGAAAAGTGTTCTGGTGTTTTTATTTTTTTTTATTCCGGTATGAAAATGGTTCATGTGAATGTTGTGTGTTTCCTATTTTCTTGAAAAGTTGCATTAGTTATTTGGAATGTTGTGTGCATGTATATTTTTAAATGGTACCAAGTTATGCTAAGTCAATCTTGTAGTAACAATACTAATCTTGGATGTTGGGTATGTTACAATATATTATCATATCTCTTGGTTCAAACATAGATATTGTATGGGCTAGGATCAATGCATTTTTGGTAAAATTTGTTGTTATGGATTTTTGATCGACGATGGATTTGGGGAAAATTTTTAAATGGATTGAAATCCCCATATTTATGAGAGGATTTGGATTGGAATTTCCCTCATGTGGTGTGATTTCTCCCACTACGGATAGGCTGAGTTCCCCTAGATGGGTATCCTTCAACTAGATAGTTAATAACAAATGCATCCTAACATTCTCATTACCATCTATTCTATCTTTTTTTAAAAGAGTTTAAAGAAGAGAATGAAAGAATGAATATGTACCTTATTTCTTAAGTTCATCCTCATTGATCTAGTAGTCGAGCTCCAATACAAAGCTCCAAAGTGGAGAGGATTCACAAAGAACAAAGAAAAAATCTCCTACTACTATCAATCGTTAGATAATAGTAACTCTACTTATGATAAATTAAACATAAGTAAACATAATGAAGATGAGAACAAGATGATTTTAGAGAAATAGGGAAAGTTATGTTATTAATAAGAACATGAAACACTTACAACCATTGGGTGCAGTTACAGTCCTCCAAGCTCCCTTCTTCATCCCTTGATCACACTTTCAATACCTTCTCCCAAGATCAACAAATTATCTCTCTTAACATCCTTCTCCTAAGTTTCTCATAAGATCAACAATTGTATACCTAGTCTGGCCCTCCCCCCAAGCCATGGATGGACCTAGTTATATATCATTTGAGGGGTCCAACCAACAGGCCTAAATGAAGGATATAGTTGAGGATTTTTATGGATTGATTAGAGATTTAGTTTCACATTTTTTATCATGAATATTCCTTATCATTGAATGGAAGGAGGTCAAACAAATATTGATAAAAACAATCTAATCCACCTAGATCCTTCTCGAGAGATGTCCCTAGATTCATGGGATTTGACCAAATATGCATGGATGATCCCCCATAGAGGTAGATAGAGCATCCAAGATGATCCTCTAATACTCTTTCAAGGAGATGGATTCTCCCCCCGAGTGGGGAAGGGGGTGTTCATGGTCAAACAAGTCAAGAAAGACAAGGGGGAAAGTGATATTTCAACCCTCAAATGATGTTTTTCTTCCTATCACTTCACAAGGGATCATGACATGTGATTTTTACATGGTAAAAAGGTTGTAATACTTAGGAAAGTGCGACACTTATATCATGACATTGTTCCATTGCAACCACAACACTTAGGGTGAGATGTCAGCAGTACGACACTTTGCAAAGTGAAATGTGACACTTATCTAGGTGTGACAAAATGACATATAAAAGATGCCCCCCAAAGTCTAAGATCAGAGAATAAAAATAAATGGATGAAACACTTTTCACAATTGGTGTGATCAAGAGATTGAAGTCGAAATAACTATTGAAAAATCAAGCAAACACACATCAATATACATATACCATCCTTGAGGTAGGCATACCCATACAATAATCTGTATCAAAGCATGGTCGTTGACCAATACACTACGGATCCATGAGAGTACATACTAAGGATATGGCCATCAAATATACAATGTGTATCCATATCTCCATGACTTGATCAAAATGTAGCCATGACATTTTACGCAGTGGAGCTACAACATGATAAAAAAACATAATCATGAACCAATACAATGTGGATCTATGTAAAAATGTATAAAAATTATCTCCATCGCAACCTAGGTTAGGCACATAAAACTGGAAGGTGCCTAAAAATTTCAAAGGGTCTTCATCCCAATCTCGAATTGATACAGTTCTAGCCATGCAAATACATGTGCTTATGTTGAACATGGTAGAAATCACTTGTTTACAGATCATTAATGTATACCATTAATAGGTGTGAGGGATATCACCAATAATGACAATGATTCCTAAGGTACCCTAGTACATTCTAGTGAATGTGAATAGATGAATTGAAGTCAAACATTTTTGGAGTCATTCGATCAGAGGTCAATGATATAAACCTATTGTTAAAAGTGAGGAGACCTACCATTGAGGCATGGGAATTCCAAGGTACGAACTGGTTTCTAAGTCTAATTCCTAGATAATGAGTTGAATTCAACAAGAATAGACTCGTCGAAGGAGGGTCAAGATGTATCCCTCATCATTGATATGAAGCAGATTAGGATAGTGATTTGAGATGATGAATCAGATGAGGATAGAATGACATGGGTATGAAATATTGCACAATGGTTGTAAGGCTGAAAATATTCCCTTTAACATTTGTGGCACGAAAAGTGACTTGGAGGCATTGAATTAAAGGTATAACCACAACAAAGGAAGGGATGCATAGGGAGAATAGATGGAAGGGAAAGCTAAGGATAAAACTCAGAGCAAGATGCAAAACTTGGGCAATGAGGGAAAGGATTTTGGCAGAGTTTTCTTATTCTCTTATTCATATGTCTGAATGACTCCCCTAGAACTCTTTTTATATGAGAAAAATATGGTTATTTGGTTTGGGTATGGGCTATAAGGGGTAGAATGGGTAGGAAACCATCCATAGCCCGTAAACTCCACCGAAATACTTGCACTTTTTTATTTTTTTTATTTTTTGGAGGTAAAAGTGGGCTAAGTAGCATGCAACAGGTGTATGTATTCAAGTGGCATAGCATGCAACACACACATATATGCAGGTTAATAGTGCAGTAGGATGCGTACATTATCCAAAAAATTGTTTTTAAAATTAAACCTCAGCAGTAAGATTTGGAAAAGGATGCAAATGGATGGGCCAATGTCTTGGATGCATATATGTGGCATTTTTGGAATATAACAACAAGAGAGGTGTGAAGTGATGGGAAGAGAACCAACCATGTTTTTTTTTAAGGAACCCATGGTTTGGTTTTGTTTTATGCTAAGAAAGAGGCCTTTGTTCCTATAAAGCGGGTTGCAGGTTTGTATTGCATTTTCTTGTTGAGGAAATGGCTCAAGAGCCTCGAGAAGGTTGTTTTTAGCACTCCTGAAGAAACTGAGAGTTCATGGAGTCCCCAACTAAGATATTTCCATCCAATTGAGTGCACTGGAAGCCCAGACAAACAAATGGTACAACCAGAGGGACTGCGAGTAATGAAGGGGGTACATTCCTTGGATTGTGTAGGCTACAAAGAAGTGAGCTGGAGGATTGGAACTATAGTGGGAGGAGAACCTCGATTTTTGGGCTACTGTGTGTGGTGAGTGGATAGCCAAGAGGGTTCTATCACCTTGGGAATGGGAACTCATAGCCTCAACTTGGGGGTGTCCTGTTATTGAAAGAAAATGAAAAAAATGCATATGGATGCAAGGTTCATACTTTGTATGCAAGAAGTTGGTTAATTATTGACAAAAAAGTGTTATGATGTTTTTATTTGTTTTATTCTAGTATGAAAATCGTTCATGTGAATGTTGTGTGTTTTCTATTTTCTTGAAAAGTTGCATTCGTAGGTTTTTATTATGATGTAGTTGCATGAGTTATTTGTAATGTTCTTTGCATGTATATTTTTAAATGGTATCAAGTTATTCTAAGACATTTTTGTATTAATGGGACTAAGCTTGGAGGTTGGGTACATTACAATCTATTATTAGATCTTCTGGTTCAAACATCCGGCTTGTATGGGCTAGGATCAATGCATTTTTGGTAAAATTTGTTGTTATGAATTTTTGATCCGTGATGGATTTGGGGAAATTTTTTGAATAGATAGAAATACCCATATTTATGAGAGGAATTGGCTTGGAATTTCCCTCATGTGGTGTGATTTCTCCCACTATGGATAGGTTGAGTTCCCCTAGCTAGGTTTCCCTCAACTAGACAGCTAACAACAAATGCATCCTAACATTCTCATTACCATCTATTCTATCTTTTTTAAAAGAGTTTAAAGAAGAGAATGAAAGAAGGATTATGTACCTTATTTTTTAAGTTCGTCCTCATTGCTCTAGTAGTCAAGCTCCAATCCAAATCTCCAAAGTGGAGATGATTCACAAAGAACAAAGAAAAACTCTCCTACTACTATCAATTGTTAGATAATAGTAACTCTACTTATGCTAACTTAAAGATAAGTAAACATAATGAAGATGAGAACAAGATGATTTTAGATAAATAGGGAAAATTATGTTATTAATAGGAACATGGAACACTTATAACAATTGGGTGCAGTTGCAGTCCTCCAAGATCCCTACTTCATCCCTTGATCACACTTTCAATACCTTCTCCCAAGATCAACAAATCATCTCTCTTAACGTCCTTCTCCTAAGTTTCTCATAAGATGAGCAATTGTATACCTAGTCTGGTCCTCCCCACAAGCCATGGATGGCCCTGGTTATATAACATTCGAGGGGTCAAACCAATAGGTCTAAATGGAGGATATACTAGAGGATTTGTATGTCTTGAGTAGAGATTTAGTTTAATACTTTTTATCATGAATATTCCTTATCATTGAATGGAAGGAAGTCAAACAAATCTTGATAAAAATAATCTAATACACCCAGATCCTTCTCGAGATATGTCCCTAGATTCATGGTATTTGACCAAGTATGCATCGATGATCCCCCATAGAGGTAGATAGAGAATCCAATATGCTCCACTAATATTCTTTCAAGAAGATGGATTCTCCCCCAGAGTGGGGAAGGGGGCGTCCATGGTCAAACAAGTCTAGAAAGACAAGGGGGAAAGTGAGATTTCGACCCTAAAATGATTTTTTTCTTCCTATCACTTCACAACAGATCATGACATGTGATTTTTACATGGTAAGAAGGTTGTAATACTTATGAAAGTGAAAAAGTTATGCCATGACATTGTTCCATTGGAACCAGAACACTTAGGGTGAGATGTCAGTAGTACGACACTTAGAAAAGTGAAATGTGACACTTAGCTAGGTGTGACAAAACAACATATAAAATATTCCCCCCAAATTCTAAGGCCAGAGAAGAAAAATAAATGGCTGAAACACTTTTCACAATTGGTGTGACCAAGAGACTAAAGTTGGAAGACTTGTAAAAAAATCAAGAAAACACACATCAATATACATATACCATCCCTAAGGTAGGCATACCCATACTTGGAATAATTTGTATCAAAGCATGGTCGCTGACCAATACACTGCATATTCATGAGAGTGTAGACTAAGGATATGTCCACCAAATATACAATGTGGATCCATATCTTCGTGACTTGATCTGAATGTAGCCACGATATTTTACACAGTGGAGCTACAACATGATAAAACAACATAGCCACGAACCAATACAATGTGGATCTATGTAACAATGTATAAAACCTATCTTCATTGGAACCTGGGTTAGGCACATAACACTGGTAGGTGCCTAAAACGTTGATAGGGTATTCATCCCAATATCGAATTGGTACGATTATAACCATGCAAATACATGTTCTTACGTCGAACATGGTAGAAATCACTTGTTTATTGATCATTAATGTATACCATTAACAAGTGTGAGGGAGATCACCAATAATGACAATGATTCCCAAGGTACCCCAGTACATTCCAGTGAATGTGAATAGAGTAATTGAAGTATAAAAATTTTGGAATCATTCGATCAGAGGTAAATGATGTAAACCCACTGTTAAAAGTAAGGATACCTACCATTGAGGCATGGGAATCCCTCGGTACTGACTTGTTTCTAATTCTAATTACTAAATAATGAGTTGAAGCTGACATGAATAGACTCATCAAAGAAGGCCAAAGATGTATCCATCATCATCATCATGAAGAAGATTAGGATATTTATTTGAGAGGATGAATCAGACGAGGATATACTGACATGGTTATGAAATACTACATAATGGTTGTAAGGCTGAAAATATTCCCTTTAACATTTGTTGCACGACAAGTGACTTGGAGGCATTGAATTAAAAGTATAATCACAACAACATTGACTTGGAATAATTTACTTGAGGCATGTATCCAAACATAATGTGAAAATCGCAGACCAAAAAATGGTGTGACCATAAGGACTTTTTGACTGGGAAGAAAAAGTACAATGACACTCTTCAAATGAGTCAAAAAAGTATAATGACTCATGGAATTGGTATGACTTGGAGACAAGTGGAGTATCCAACTGTAAGAAGATTCATATAGGTGACATGTTGAACGATGACTAAAAAAATGCCATAATGGTGAAAAAACTTGACCTACTTCCCAAATTCCCCCCCCCACCAAGATAGGTAAGTACCTCTTTATTTTTTAATAGGCTTGAGGAGGATAGCAGATTCCTAGTGTAGCTCATCTTAGATGAGTCCATCTTCACATGTTTAATAAACCTGAAGAAGGAGTGGTTTGGTCCCTGATGTGTCATTCACTGTTTATTTTTACGACTCCAAAGAAGGTAAACTCGATGTTTTTTCACATTTAGAGAGTCTGAAAAGAACTTAAAGAAGACTCTGCAATGCACTTTTTCATAAAGTTAGTCTCCAGGGCCAAAAAAAGTATAAAATGATACCTAGGAGAACTCTCCTAACCAAGGTGGTTCGGGTGTTATTTTTTCGTAAATAGTCTAATGGGACTGAAAAAGAGATCAAATCTCGCCCACTATATGTGCTTTCTAATTCAGTTTAAAAAGCATGAAAGACAACAAGATCGCTCGACAATCTTTTCAATTTTAAAGAATTTGAAAAGAGATTAAAGAGATCTTCGTAATGAGGTTCTTGTTTTCTAAGATAGTCTTTTGAAGCCAAAAACAAGATAAACTAAACATCGAAAGACACCTTTTCAAATCCTTTTGAAGGAGTGTGAAAGGAATCAAATTAACTCAACAATATTTTCATGTTTAGAGAGTCTAAAAACAACTTAAAGGAGACTCCAATAAGTTGTTTTTTTGTAAAACTTTTACAAGTCCGAAAAAAGTGATAAAAGTATACTCGATAATCTATTCTCATGGATTTATGAGCACAAGAAAGAACAAAGACTAATCTCGATAACTTATTCTCATGTATTTAAAAGCACGAGAAAGAAAAAAGACTAAGCTCGGTATTGGTTTAATTTTTACACGAGATTGAAAAAGGAACATAAACTATGCTCGAAAGTTCCCAACGTAATGTCCAAAGGTTTCAGGTGATACCTATGGTTGGTTGGTAATTTCCCCCCAGCTTGAGAAGCTAGTGGATTAAATAGAACATGAGGTCCAAAGGCTGGATACATGCCCCCCAAGCTTTGTTGCATCCACCCACCTATCTCCTGTCGCCAATTTCTATATCCAATAGACTCCAAGTTACTATAAGAAAAAATTTCACCAAAGAGGGAGGAAGAAAGAGGATCAACTGACCTAGGAAGATGAAATGAAGGTTTAGGTATGAGATCTAATGAAATACTCTACACAATGGTTATGATATCTTGTGAACGACTAGACTCAATGTTTACGATATCTAGTGAAAGACTTGAATCAACAGTTACAAGATCTAGCGAAAGACTCAACTCAACAGTTATAAGACCTAATGAAAATCTTGACCTAATGGGAGAGGCATATGTTTCATTTTTTAATGATCTTGACACAGGAAAAGAACTATGCTCAATGGTGTGGGGTTCGATTCCGAGACCTCTATTTCATTTTTTAATGAGCTTGCCACAAAGAATAAAAGCTATGCTCTCTACTTGATCATGGATTCAAAAAGGAAAATGATATGGAAGGAATACATGTCAAGGAAGAAACCTCAACCATGGATTTCAAGAGATCTTCATCAGATGGAAGAACAATGTTCTGGAAGGAATACATGTCGAGGAACTTGGGGAGGTTGATAGGGTTAGAGAGATCATGCGCCAATGTCCCCATCGAAGAGATCACCATGTCAACTATTGGATCCAAGTCAGTTGAAGGCATGGGAGAAAAACCACATAATTAACCTATGGAGAGGGAGATACCACTTGCAGATAAGAACATGTTGAGCACTCAACACACCATAAAATACTTTGAGAAATTTCTTTCTTTTTGTGTACCACTTATCATTTTTGAACTAGAGTTAGTGTTGTGCGATGGATGGATTTATATGTTGTTGTTGAGTCTTGTTATCGGTTATTCTTGTTTTATTTGAAGTTATTGACGGATTGATTTTTTTTAGTAACCTCGCATGAAGGATCTAAAATGTACATGGTTTAAACTTTTTCAGTGGTCCTAGATCAACAAATTATGGTCTATAGTATAGTTCTTTAACATCGTCGATACATTTCCGGCATCGGCAAGATCCAATATATAAACAAAAAATATGGACAATCATAATGAATCGTTGATCGTCAATGGACAATACATTTTCAGCATCGACGAACTCCAAGGGATGAAACTGTGAAACATCAATCTTCACAAATCATTGATCTCCGATACATCGTAGGCATCTTCAGGATAGGACGTTGTAGCCAGGGATGTATGTTTAAAGAAAATCACCTATACCGAAAAAAACGTTTCTCACGTAGAGGTCAAAATCAACAACCACGTGTCTTTGTCGCATAAATAGTTTGTATAACTTAGTATTTTCCCGGTGTCATCTTTTGAGGTTCCCCATGTCATATATGTACTTCCATGTCAACATTTCCACGTCATCACCATACAACGGTTTTGGTTGGAATCAAAACGTTTTGCCTAAAGGTATCAACGAAACAATGTTTGAGAAAAACTGACAACGTCGATTCACCCATTAACTATCAAAAGACTGATAGGTCACAAAATGTCGGGGTTTTCATCGAACCTTTGTCATTATACACTAGCAGTCCTGGCTGATCCGTGTTGTTGTTCCATTCAAAATACCTTTTTATTTTCCCAACGTTGATCATACTAATTTCTTGTGAAAATGAAAAGGCTTGATAATTTGATGGGACACCCCTAGCGAAGGTAAGATAGGATTTTTGATTTGATGGATAAGTTAAATTTTAACATAACCTATACCATGACCCCACATGATGAATAATAGTCTAAATTTGAATTTTTCGATAAACTATGAAGTAACCTTTTCCTGCGCCACCAACCTACATTGCATTTAATCCTAAGCATGGTGCAGATTATGTGATAGATTGCGTAGATCACATTTACACTCCCAAATTTAAGACTTGATGCGACAAGGTAAGTATACTTTTGTTTAAATTTACAAGGTCATACCCAAACATAATATTCTATTTGCAAATCACTTATTCCCCGAAGCAGATGAAGGAGCGAGAGAAGGCGTCGAGGAGGTTACATCCCTCTCTCTAACTTTGATTACCAGTAAGACCAGGTTAATTTTCTACAAGCAAGAGGTAAGAATTTTCTTTATCATTTATGCACTTTCTATTTGCGTCAATGATACTTTTTGAGGTTGGCTGGTAGCTCACTAAAACATTTATTTATTTATTATTATTATTATTATTATTATTTTCTACAAACAAATGCCTCCAAGAAAGCCTATGACTAGGCGCTCTCCAAGAATGCCTAAGATGAAGGAACCGAAAGTCGGTGAAGGTTCTACACTGGACGATCCAAGAGAGATTGATTTTGTTTGAAAGACGGAATCAATTATCCACACATCTACCAAAAATGATTTTATCCAACCTCCGACATTTAGAGACACAGAGGCAAGCACATGATCTAAAGTGGTGCTCCGGTCTTGGGGAGACCTATATATAAAAATCAATCAGGAGGATTACCTGGAGTTCACACCTCACAATAACCTAGACATCAGAATATTGGATGATCAAGTGCTCTTGAACATCAGGATATCATATCTTCACATGGTGGTTTGTCAAACCCCACTTTTTCCCTACATCGAAACCTTGAG
Organism: Picea sitchensis; assembly: GCA_010110895.2. Classification (NCBI taxonomy): domain Eukaryota; kingdom Viridiplantae; phylum Streptophyta; class Pinopsida; order Pinales; family Pinaceae; genus Picea; species Picea sitchensis. Next base: position 97,499 of record SNQJ01S0029188.1, read on the forward strand.
ATGGATAATTGACAATGCATACACAGTGAAATGAACGGTCAACAATGAGGAGGGAGATGTGTTGGTGTTTTTCTTCCATTTGAGTTTCAAAAATACTACAAGCTCAGAGACCCAGAGGAAAGGATACATACAGACTTTGTGGTCATATTTCATGAGCGTCATGACACCGACAGGTTTCTGGCCTCATTGTGGAGGGAATATAAGAAGTTCAAAAACAGAAGAAATGACTGGTATAGCATGGTAAATATCAGAGAGTCATACATGTATTTAATGACTTTGATTTTCCTATTATATGGAGAAAAGGATTGCTCAAAATTTTCATAAGCTTGGATGCCCTTGGCGTATACCATGGCGATTTTCGGGAGTAGTGTCAATTGGGGAGAAATTATTTCCAAACAACTAAGTATTAATCTTGTACATGCCCAGAGACTGAAGGAAGGATAAGTTATAATATTCTACATGGCATCCTACCTGCTAGACATAATCTGTGCAAGAATTGTTTTCGCAGGTATGAATTTAAGCTGGCATATTGTCTAATTCCATGTACATGTTTATTTTAGTATATTGTGAGAGAATAGGTACCAAAGATCATATGCCATGATATGTGATGGGTTCATAGCTAGGATATACTTCATTGTATTTAGAAAGGAATGCCCTAGGCTTTTGATGGTAGCCAAAAATATCATAGATACAATTTTCCATTGGTACTTCAAAGAGACAAGCACCTATATCAGAGTGTTCGGAGCTATTGGTGCACCCCACCTACTCCCCATTCATGTCTCAGATCATCTCATATTTGGAGATATTTGTTACCAGACCATTTTAAAAGGTTATAATGCTTCCCTAGTAAAGGATAAGAAGAGATCCTTCATTTCCTATGGTTTTCATATATGGTTTTATATGGTCAAAGACACTGCATAGGCGAAACAATAAGGGTTAAATAATCTTGAGTATTGATTCCCCATAGGCCTTTTTCACTAGAATGATACAAAGGGTTTAGTTCCCCATAATGCATCACAAGTATCCTCCTATTTGTTGTATTCTCATGATAGTTTTGAAGATGAAATATTTACCGTGTTGAGTGCTCAACACACCCTAAAAGTTTTGTGACCACTTCCTTTTGGGTACCACCTTGTCTTCTACCTTCAATTGTTTTCACTATGGTTTGAGACTGGTAACCTTATTATCTGATATGCTTCATATCTGAGTTTCTCTTGAGCATATTAAGAACCATCTTGAGAAACACCACGACTGATCAAGGAACTAGTGACCCAGATTTCTCTCGACTTACTTGAGAAGTTCGGCATCAGTGAAAGATTAAGGTAGCGAAAATTGTATGGAAAGTCAATGCAGTTGAGTGTCGACATTCTTCGGTGTTGGTCGATAATATTATCTCTTTTACGCATATAGTCTCCGAAAATATTTCTCCAAAGGCCGATTCTTTCGTCTTCAGTAGAAAAGTGCAATTGTAAGTGCCGCACATAGATAAAAGCAACACTGCCAACTGCCGAACTCCTGAAACAAGTTTTGTATCAACGAGAGGGAACTAATTAATCGATCCAATGACTCTGGGTATCGGCAGCTATGACCTCTAGTCTTTTCTCAAAAATCTCTCGGTACAAGTGAAATTCCAAGCATGACTTTTATCCACTAACCGGATATCTTTCCATGATTAATTTTTTTTTAATAACCAAATTCGATAATCCCGCAGAAGTAGTAATTGATATCAAATTTTTACAAAGAAAAACATTAACAAACTCGCGACGTAATAAAAATGATTCCAAAAGATCTAATATTTTACGCAAAATATTTAAATAAGAATACACGTTTGATTCACATCATTATACTTTTAAACTTTTTCTTTATATACAATCAAAAACGTCCACCAGGCTTGGTTTACATATGAATAGACAACCTCAACGACTCATCTAACCTTCCTGGTCACTGTGAGATTACAAAATTTTACAAAGAAGAAAGACAAAGAGGTGTTAAGACACACTTCCAGGAACACAGGGCGAGAACCCTCTAACTACGTATATCCTATTCTTTGGTTCTCTCTAAGGTTGTCTTTCGCACTTTGTGGTGTCTTATGCTCCATTGTCACCACCATCCGCTGCACCTCACATAACTCCACGATCGTGTCTTGTGATTCCCAAAGTTGTCTCTTCAGCCAAACGGTGCTCCCCGTGTGACCTTGCGGTGGGGGTATCCTCTAGGTTTTTGCCACCAACTGATGTTGTAGTTCCCTATTCTCTTGGTAAATCTCAGCTATTGAAAATTGAGCCTGCTCTAGTTGCTGAGAAAAAATTTCGATGGAAGCACCTGACTCTTCGGCCCTCCCCTTTCTTGTTCTGCCTCCTTTGTCAGCAGTCCTGACCAACTCTGAATGATCGATAGGCATTATAGAATCATCGAGGGTTGGATGTGCACTCAGTTCATACTTGGTGTGGTCCCCCTCTCCTTCCCGAGTTTTCTTCTTAGGCCTTCCTCTTCTCCATGGTTTCAGTCCCAGAGAAGGCACAGTCTCCATCTTATTTCTCCCGGACATATTTGTGACCACCCCAAGCCCATTTTTGGATGCTGACGCTACCTCCGGGAAGGTAGTTGTACCTCTTGAAGCCCACAGGAAGGATTCCCAAGTGCGTTGGGGTTGATACCTCGCACTCTGGCTGCCTCGTGGACCTCGTCCCATGTTTGAAGGAAATCCCATAATCGAAAAGCGTAAGAGATTCAAGGCATCTGCAGATGGAAAAAGATTACTCAACTGGACGTCGCTAAGATGAACTTACCGAACCAGATCCCCAAGGAATATGAGCTTGCCATATAAGAAGGATTTCTTGCAAAGCTCCTGGATTTATAGGGAAATCAAAGAGCGACACTAGGCTCGCCAACACAATTCCCGTGCCTCGTGACATAATGTTTGAAAAATTTCGGCACGCCGCAGCTAATCGACATATGTGATCCAGAACATGAAAGTGTCGCCGATCAGGGTTGCAGGAAAGCATGCAGTATGATCCTTTCAATCCTTTTGAACTTTCGAACCTTAGTTATTTATAAATGACACTTGTCATGCTTGGTGGTACGAGTTCTGAAGGCATTTAACGACCTTCTCTGTACGATATCCAACCTCTCGGGAGCACACACGCGTATAATTCATCCTCGATTCCCTTTTCCCAAAGTTCAAGTAATTACTGTGATAATTATACATTCATGTCTATCGTACTTGATTAGCTACACTACAACATGTTGAAGTGTTCATTTATACCAAAGAGGATTGATTGCTTCATAGGTCACTCAAAGGAAGCGTTTGGGATCACGTAAGTACTAAAAATGACTAAGACTAGCAAGTTGCACAAGTACGTGTTGATATTTTGTTTATTTATGTCAGATCATGGGTTGCTTGATCACTAAACTACTTTTTAATTACAGGAAGAACCTTCCCGATCACCAACTAGAGTCTGTCATGTGATCCCACCAAAGAACTGAAAGAATCACTGAAGCGATGAAGTATGTCAAGCTCCCGATTTCAACATCCCGATATTAATCAACCTAAGTGGAATGATCAAGTTGTGCATCGAACAAGATGCGTCATGGGCCAAAGAATTTGAAAAGGTCACAGATGCAAAGACTGAGCAAGTACAACAGTTTGCAAGAAATCCAATCAAAGCCAAAGCCATACTTCAGAAGTTGAACCTCATCCTCGCAAAATATTGGGTGTACGCGACAAACATCAGGGGAATCTATGCGGCTCCAATGGAACATCATAGGTTTCCATGGGTCAACACCTGTGAAGAACTCTTTATCAGATGGTTTGATTATGAAAGAGTCCATCATTTTAAAGAAACAACTTAGGTGGACTGTTGAAAGACTGTTAGATAATGACACCATGTGGTGATTCTTGATTAGCTCAAATTCTATTTTACCGTTAATTATTGTTAAGACTTTGTATTATAAATAGGAACATCGACCGATGGTCAAAGCATCAATGGTTTTTGTAAGAACTCTTTTATTTTGGTTTTTGATAATTATTTTGAGACTACTATGAATTAAGAAGTCCTTTTGGACTAGAGACGAGCTATTTTCATTAGATGTATGTGATTGGACTTGGAGAAGAATTGCTTCCTTTCCTGTTCCATGAATGTTGCAGTAAATGAGTAAGAGAAATTAATTTTGTTGTCAATTTATTTGGTGCAATGTTTTTATGTTCCTTGATTTAAATGATGAAATTAAATCATTGTGCTTCTATGTGATGAATGTCTTGCTAGATGAATTATTTTTCTTACCGTGACATTGATTATAGTTGTGTTTCTTTCTCTATGCTAAGTAGTTTACCTCAGCTATGTGATGAATATCTCGGTAGATGAATTATTTTTCTTACCCTGATATTGATCATATATGCGTCTTCTTTCTGTTAAGTAGTTTTCTTAGACAACATTTGGATGCTATTTCGGTTAAAGTATTATTACTAAGCCCTTTGGCATAGGATCATTGTCTACATGTTGGAGTAGCGGGTTATCCCAAGCTCGACCCCTTCCCAATAGTTAAAACTCTTGTCCTATCTTTGTCAAGTTGGTTTATACTATCTTGCATATCTTGTACCTACCCCACCTAAGAGAAAATACAGAAAAAACTGTCTTAACCGAAGGAAAAGCATTCACCAAAAAACACAAAATCTCATCGATAATTTGGCCAGATTGTAATATTTGGAGAACCATTCCACTCCAAACGTTGTAGAGTCTAATTGGCCCTCTGTTAAGCCCTAATATTGGATCATTACCCCTTAATTGGGGCATATTACATTACTAATTTTATTTTATTTATGTCGACTTTATTCCATTAGTTGTAATTATACCTCCTAGTCTCCTATATATACCAAGGAGACATTTTCATTTGGAATCATCTTGTACTTGAACATTTAAGTGGGTTAGAAGGAGGTTTCCCCCTCAAAGAGGCTTATTATATGAAATTATCTCTTTTTCAAGGCGTTGAGTACTTTTTCTAAGGTTTTTCTATGCTATATTGATATTTGGTTCTTAACATATGGTATCAGAGCTCAAGGTCTTGGGGTTTCGCTGCTACATCTAAGACACCTTGGCATTTTTTATATAACTATGTTTCTACAATATTTCAGAAGGAACGTCTTGGAGGATATTTAGTAGACAGATCAAGGTACTTTGGGTTAAAATTTCTGCTCCTGAGGCCTTATACTTTCATAGATATAGCCTGTACTAGATAGGGTTCTAGAATCATCATAAAATGAGTCATTGCGGAATTTTCGCTATAAAAAAATTTCTGTAATGTTTCAGACATTGAACGCCAGAGACTATTCACATAAATTAGTAAGGTATTTGTGTTAAAAATTCCATCTTTTGGGTCATTTTAAATTTGTAGATAAACCTTGTTTAAGATAGGGTATCTTACTAGTCCTATTGACTAGTCTCACGAAGGTGTTCCAGGTAAAACAATCATAAATTCTTCCTAGAGTATCCAAATTGAGTGGGACTAGTTTCATTGGATCGTGAACAGTCTGTAGTATTTTGGGTACAATTTTTAGAATCTTATATCAATGATTTTGTGCGGGGAACGCTATACAAGTGATATCTCCTAGAAAGGCCAAAAATCGACAAGTTGTGGGGAAGTTACCATAAATTCCACTTGGCACATCCAAATTTGATCAGACATGTGGCATTATAGAGAATAAATATCATAGAACTACATGAAATAAATTTTCATACCCAAAAGGGACGAAACTTGGGATATACAACAGAAGAAAGACTGTCTAGTAGAACCACCTCAAAATCAAGGTTCAAAAGTGATACTTGGCCAACATGCCACCCAAAAAGGGAAGTTCTACACCAAATAAGCCTCCAGACAATAATACTTGGACTCTTGATGAAGGTGAATAAATGCGTAGGGACATAAATGATTTACAAAAGAAGATAGTAACAAAATATGAACTACAAGAAATGGAAGCTAAGTTGGAGGCAAAGATGGATGGTTTAAAAGAGGAGATCATGGAAGTATTGAAAAATTTCGTAACAGATAAGACACTTGAAAGTGAAAATGCATCCCATGAAATTGATGATGAGGACACAAGGAAGGTGAATCCAGAATGGAGAAACTCCAACTTTGGGTTGAAGACCAACCACATTCCTAAGATCGATATGAGGAAGTTTGATGGCAAGTACCCAATCACATGGATACTTCAGATGGAGCAATTATTTGATCTACATAATGTGCCACATACAAAAAAGGTACAAATTGCTTCTTTATATTTAGAACCTAATCAATTTCTATGGTATCGATGTCTTTGTTCTCGCAAATCACTCATCACTTGGACAATTTTCACGGAAGAAATGATATCACACTATGAG
>SNQJ01S0029188.1:107159-138097 GCA_010110895.2 Picea sitchensis
AAAGAAGTTTTGAAGTAGGGGATTGGGTGTTTTTAAGACTATAACCATACAAACAGATGTCCCTCAAGCAAGCCAAGAAGGATAATAAATTATCACCAAAGTATTATGGCCCTTATAAGGTGTTTCAAAATATTGGTACTATGGCATGCAAATTGGAGTTGCTTGCATCTTCATGAGTATACCCAGTTTTCCATGTTTCATGCTTAAAGAAGTTTATAGGTGACAAGATCCCAGTTCAAACTATATTGCTAGAACCTTACAAGGAAGGAAAAATCATATTGGCGACTGAAGCCATCACTAGCACAAGAATTCTCCAGCTGAGGAATAGATCCATTTCAGAGTATCTCATTAAATGGAGGAAACTACCGACCAAAGATTCCACTTCAGAAGATGAGTCTTTTATACAGAAGCATCTAGAGTTACTCAAGCATTGTGGACAACACTTGTCTCAAGGGGAGGGGCATGTTTAGCCCTAATATTGGCTCATTACCCCTTAATTGGGGCATATTACATTAGTAATGTTATTTTATTTATGTCGGCTTTATTCAATTAGTTGTAATTATACCTCCTAGTCTCCTATATATACCAAGGAGACATTATCATTTGGAATCATCTTGTACTCGGACATTTAAGTGGGGTAAAAGGAGGTTTCCCCCTCGAAGAGGCTTATTATCTAAAATTATCTCTTTTTCAAGGCGTTGAGTAATTTTTCTGAGGTTTTTCTATGCTATATTGATATTTGGTTCTTAACAACGTCAGTGGAAGTTTTGGTTCTTACTGTTGAATCAGGGAATTTAAGCCTCATCAACAAAATTGGTGATAGAAGGAGGGCCTGAGAATGAATGGCTGAATATGTAACTTATATGATATTTTGAACAGCCTATAGATTCATAACGACCCACATGCATGGCTAGTCATCCAACTTACCGAGTACTCCCGAAGAGGATAACTCACCCCACTCTGAGGAAGTATATCTTCACCCTGAAATACCTTACGCCCTCCCTCAAAAGGAAGTGAATCAGTTTAGAAGGCTTATCAGACCCTACGCCGAGCAAATCGACGCATTTCCCTTCACCCCCATCCTCCCTCGAAGAAAAAAACAAAGCAAACTAGTAGTCAGCACTCCCGACAAAGTTTTCATACACTATGTTGATGACTTAATAGACTTTGCAATTACCAAAATCCAAGAACCTCTTGACCTCATACCCGAGATACCAGATGGAGAAATCTCCAAACCTAACGATCTTTCAGAAGAGGAAGATCCTGACTCCGACTCCAAAGATATGGAAGAGAACAATGGTCAAGAGGAGGAGAGGGAAGTTCCACTTCAAGAAGACCAACCTTGGTTGGTCGGGGACGCCGTGGCTGTCCCTGGACGAGTACACAATCTCCCCCGGCACTCGGAAAAGTTTGTCCCCAGGTATGATCCTAAAACCTCAGGATTGCCCAAAGATCATATCAAGAAGTTCATACTTGCGATCAGGCTTATGAACGTTCAACATGAAGACGTGGTATGCAGACTTTTCCCCTACACATTTGAGAACTTAGCTTCCACTTAGAATTTTAACTTGCTAGTAGGATCCAAAACCAGCTGGACTAAGTTCCAAAAGGATTTCCTAGACAAATTTGCCAAACAAACTACCACAGGAGCCCTTATGGATGAATTATTCGCAGCCACCATGACCCCAAAGGAAAGGGTCAAAGATTTCAATCAAAGATTCACAACTATCCTAAACAAATTTCAGCCTATGACAAAACCGGATCAAGAGTTGCAAATCGAGGTCTATGCCAACGCACTTCTGACCTCTATTTCCATGTTCGTTAAAAGAGACGCTACGAAAAACCTCACGGAAAATTTTGAAGAGGCCAAGATGATAGAGTTACAGATGAGAGGGTGTAAAGAAGGCTAGACATCTCTAGCAAGAAAATAAATCCATCCCCCTCCCAGGAGAGGACTCCTCTTAAATAGACTGTTGGGGAAGCTGGCTGAACCAACTCTCGATAAGGGTAATGGAGATATAGAATACCTGCAATGCATGGTCAAGAAACTATCAAATTAGATTATACATATGAAAAGAAATGCGGGTGAGGGAAACTAAGGTCAAAGAACCTATAAGCCTTTCTTTAAAAGAAACCAGCCTTTCAAAGCAATTGAACCTCCCCCAGCCAACCTAAACATTGACTTAGGGAATGTCACATCTGATTCTTTCTGTACATACCACCAAGAGAAACACTCAGAAAGGGAATGTCCTCAGTGGGTCCATGCCATGAATTTAATGGCCAATCAGTTTCTAGGCGAAGTCTCTCTGATTGAACCATCCAGCAGTTCGACCTTTAACATTGCCGATCAGGAAGAGGTTGACCCACCACAAGACACGGCCATGCTGATATGGGATCCCGACATGATCGCATATTTGGATGATATGTTTAAACCTCAGGCACCACCCGCAGAGATATCGGTGGTACAAACACGTAGTAAGGGTCAACCCAACCCAAAATATATTGATGCCACCCGTGCCTCACAAAGTAAATTAACTCCAGATCGCCCAAGAATGCCTTTCGCTCCCAGTAAAAAGCCTATAAGTATCCATACTCATGATTATCCTAAATTAGATTATAATGTAGTAGAATATTTGAAGAAGCTGAAAGCTAATGTATCGGTTATGGACATATGAAAAATCCCTCAGCAGAAAGACATTTTGTTCCAATCTCTAAGTTCGATAGAAAACACGATCACCAGTGATGGTCAGGAGAAGAATCTTCCCCCTACGGATTTAGAAATAAAACCAACGATAAACACCTACTCAGAAGGTAGGAAGGAGAGGCCTTTTGTACCACCTTTCCTTTTAACGTTCGAAATCTTCAACAGGAATCTCCACAACTGTCTGGTAGACTCCGGGGCATCTTCTAATGTCATGCCTTTGGCTATTTGTAACAAATTAGGTGTTGTTCCTCTAAAAAGTGATAAGCATGTCATACAACTGGACAGGACCTAGGTCAAAGTCATGGGGGAACTCAAAGATGTGATGATCATGGTAGCCACTCATCCTAATTTTGTGCTGGTGATTGACATCATTGTGGTGGATATCCCTAAGGCATATGGGCTATTATTGATCCGAGATTGGTCCAAAAAAATAAATAGATATTTCAGCACAGACTAGGCACACCTTTGGCTACCGCTAAAGGGATACAAGAACATGATCAGAATCAATAAGGAAAGATATCTTAAACATATGGTCACTGACCTGGAAACCCTGAATGAACCAACCTCTATTGATTTTCCCATACTAGGGAATTATTCTTGTGATTCTCACTTTGGAAAATTTTCTCCTCTCCTGTCCGAGGTTTCACTTACCCAAAGCTCCAAGATGATCTGTCAAGAATAATTCCCGATGTTAATGGAAGATTCTCTCTTTTTTCAAGACCTAGTGTTAGGTCTTTCGAAAGAAAAGATTGAAGAGAGAAACACTAATTGGAATGGAAATCATCTCTCACAAATTTGGACCCTTTATTTTGATGGATCCAAGTCACAAGAGGGTTTGGGAGCAGGGTGCATCCTCATCGATCAAAAGGGTAAATTCCATTTCTTGTCTTATAGACTAGAATTCGAGTGCACCAACAACATTTCCAAGTATGAATACCTGGTATAAGGGTTAAAGAAAGCCATAGATATTAATGTCAAGGAATTAAAGGATTTCGGAGACTCGGAAATCATTATTAGGCAAGTAAGAAACACTATACACTGCAGCTCCCCTCATCTTAAGAACTACCAGCAAGAGGTGCAAAGGCTAATAGAATGCTTTGAAGCTTTCAATATCACTGCGATCCCTAGAGTGAAGAACATCCTTGCTGAGTCCTTAGCCACTGCTACTTCAAGACTCTCTCCTTTAGAAGATTATGAAGCCTCCCGATTCACTGTAGAACTTCTCTACAATCCATCGGTACCTAATAATATCTCCAATTGGAAAGTCTTTGAGGGGGATGAACAAATCATAATCTTCTTGACTAATCAAGACAACTTCAAAGACCTCGCTATTGACGATGAAGAGTTCCAAGAGAAACTAACGGAAACCAGTCCTCGGGAGGTTCAAAACGCGGATAAACCAAAGGCTCACACAATTGGAAAAGGGATAGCAAATCTAGAGAATTTGTTTGATCTAAAGGAACAATTTAAAGGACCTAAAAAAGCAAAGACTGGTAGCTCTTGCCCCCTCCATGAAACTATAAATATTGTAACCCCAGACAACCCAAAGTATATAAATCTCAGAAAAATGATATCTAAAGAGGAGAGGAAAGCCTACCTCAAATTATTCAAACAATACCAGGATGTGTTCACCTGGTCCTATAAAGATTTGAAAACGTATGATACCCACATCATTCAACACACAATTCCGTTGAAACCCGAAGTCAATCCTTCTCAACAGAAGCTCTGAAAGTACCACCCATCCTTGGAACCCCTAATGTATCAAGAGTTAAGGAAGCTTTTATATGTGAAGATAATTTTCCAAGTTAGACATTCCATCTGGGTAGCGAACCTTGTTCAAGTAAGAAAAAAGTCAGGAGAAATCCGATTATGTGTAGAGTTTCAGAATCTCAACAGAGATTCAGAAAAGGACAATTATCCCATCCCGCCAATGGATCAACTCCTACAGACCGTGTTGGGATCGAAAATTTTCTCCCTTCTAGACGATTTCTCAAGATACAACCAAGTGTTGGTTTCAGAGGAAGACCAATTAAAAACTACCTTCTGGACCAAATGGGGAACCTTCGCTTATAAACACATGCCTTTCGGCTTGATTAACATAGGAGTGACCTTTCAAAGGGAAATGGATGTGGCATTTTGGGGACTTATAAGTAAGTGTGTGGTAGTGTATTTAGATGATGTAACAGTGTATTCGAAGAATAGAGAGGAACACATCCAACACTTAACTCAGATTTTTGAAAGATTCCAAAAATACGGTATATCACTCAATCCTAAGAAAACTATCTTCAGTGTTGAAGAAGGTAAGTTGTTAGGTCATATTATATCTCAAGCAGTAATTTTCATAGACCCCAAAAGGATTAAATCCATAGCTCAACTCCCGCTACCCCATAACAAGAAGGCTATGCAGTCTTTTTTTGGGCAAATTAATTTTGTAAGGAAATTCACCCCCGACTTCGTCGAAATCATCAAACCCTTACAAAAAATGATTCGCAAAGATTCTGAGTTTAAGTGGGATGATGAACGAAAAGATTCTTTCAACAATATCAAATCTGCCATATCCTGGGCCTCGATATTGCAAAGTCATGATTTCAATAGAGACTTTAACCTTTATACTTTCGCCTCTGACCAATCTCTAGCTACGGTTTTGACTCAGAAGGACGATGAAAAAAATGAACCCCTAGTGTCATTCATGAGCACCAACCTTCAAGGAGATGAGCTGAATTACCCTACCATAGACAAGTAGGCCTACACGGTCTATAAAGAAATAAATCATTTTAGGTCGTACATCCTCAAGAATCACACTAAGGTGATTATGCCACACCCCGTAGTCTGATCCTTGTTTACCCAACAAGAAATGGGAGAAAGAAGAGGGAATTGGATGGCGGTAGTCCAAGAAGTTGATCCAGATATAAAACCCTCCAAGTTAGTAAAAGGACAAGGTTTGTGCAAGCTCGCAGCCAAAGCTCAAGATTAGGCAAACCAAGATCCAGGGTGGGATAATGAAATAGCACTGTGGTGTGGTGAAGCAACATACATTTCATCGAGACCGGACTCCTGGTACAAGGATTTGGGTCATCTATTACATCATGGGACTTGTCCCAAAAACCTCAACCCCAAAGAAAGGAGAACCCTCCGATTAAAATCCACAGAATATCACCTCATAAATTCAGTACTCTTTCGGATCAAATATGACGGGGTATTACTGAGATGTCTCGAACGCAAAGACATCGATAAAGTGTTGAAAGAAATCCACAATGGCCTCGCTGGGGTACATTTTGCAAGGAACACCACCGCTCATAAGGTCTTGAGAGTCGGCTATTATTGGCCCACTTTGTTCAAATATGCTCATGCTTACACCAGGAATTGTAAGACTTGTCAAATAAGTGCTGGCAAGGAGAAAAGGGAAACAATCCCACTTCATCCTGTAACCATCTCTAGACCATTTGAGCAGTGGGAGATGGATATCATAGGAGAAATTATGCCCAATTATTTGAAATTCCACAAGTATATTCTTACTACCACCGACTATTTCAAAAAGTGGGCAGAGGCCATCCCTTTGACCCATGTATATGAGAAAATAGTCATCCAATTTATAGAACAACAACTAATTACAAGGTTTGGTGTTCCTTCCATTCTAGTCTTTGATAATGCAACCTACTTATCCTCTACCCTATTGACAGAGTTCGCTCTGGACAAAGGAATTATAATCAAGTACTCTACAAATTATTACCCTGAGGAACATAGTGTGGAAGACTCAACCAATAAGAATCTGGTGAGGATACTAAAGAAGATGGTTGCGGATAACCATAGAAATTGGCATAGCCAACTCCATGATGCCCTATGGGCTAGCAGGTTCACACCCAGAGAGGCTATAGGGAATTCCCCACACTTCCTAGTCTACAGACAAGAAGCCATTCTCCCGAATGGGCTTTATCTTCCATCTCTCCAATTGGTCCAAGATTCTAATGATGATAAATCGTCAACCATGCAACAAAGAATCAACACTCTGCTCATGCTGGAGGAAGAGAGGGAAAGGGCTAAGTCTAAAATTTTAGCCCATTAGAAGATAGTGAAAAGATGGTTCGATAAGCATAAAGCTAAAGAAAAGAATTTTGAGGTAGGAGACTTAGTTCTAAAGTGGGATAAGGTAAATGAACACAAATGGAAGCATTCCAAGTTTCAAAGTATATGGCTTGAGCCTTTTTAGGTGGCTGAGAATATCGGGGTAGGTACTTATCATTTGCAAAATCTGAAAGGGGAACCTGATGCCCTCCCGGTAAACAACCAAGCCCTAAAGCAGTACTTCCAATAATAACAACACAATAAAAGTTAATATATATATATATATATATATCTTTCTAGTTGGCACGAATAAAATAAGGACCAGAGATATCTATTTTATGGGATAGAGATTCTTCATTCACCCAGTGAATCGCCATTTATTGAGTTCTCAACACACCCTAAAAGTTCTGTGACCACTTCCTTTTGGGTACCACCTTGTCTTCTACCTTCAATTGTTCTCACCGTAGTTTGAGTCTGATAACCTTCTTAACTGATGTGTTTTATATCTGAGTTTCTCTTGATCATATTAAGAACCATCTTGAGAAACACCATGACTGATCAAGGAACCAACAACCCAGATTTCTCCCGACTTACTTGAGAAGTTCAACATCTGTGAAATATTAAGGTAGTGAAAATTGTATGGGAATTCAAAGCAGTCGAGTGCCAACATTCTTCGGCGTCATCCGATAAGAGTATCTCTTTTATGCATATAGTCTCTAAAAATATTTCGTCGAAGTCCGATTCTTTCGGCTTCGGTAGAAAAGTGTGATTGTAAGCACCACACATAGATAAAAGAAACATTGTCGACCACCAAACTCCCAAAAAGAGTTTGGTATCAGCGATAGGGAACTAATTAATCACTCCAACAACTCTCGGTATCGACAGCTATGACCTCTAGTCTTTTCTCAAAAAACTCTTGGTACAAGTGAAATTCCAAGCATGACTTTTATCCACTAACCGAATATCTTTCCATGATTATTATTTTTTTTTAATAACCAAAATCGATAATCCCGCAGAAGTAGTAATTGATATCAAAGTTTTACAAAGAAAAAAATTAACAAACTCGTGATGTAATAACAATAATTCCAAAAGATCTAATATTTTACGCAAAAGATTTAAAGAAGAATACACGTTTGATTCACAACATGATACTTTTAAACTTTTTCTTTATATACAATCAAAAACCTCTACCAGGCTTGGTTTACATACGAATAGACAACCCCAATGACTCAGCTAACCTACCCAGTCGCCGTGAGATTACAAAATTTTACAAAGACAAAATACAAAGAGGTGTTCAGCCACACTTCCAGGAACAAAGGGCTAGAACCCGCTAACTATGTATCACCTATGCTTTGGTCCTCTCTCAGGTTGTATTTCATTCTTTGTGGTGTCTTATGCTCCGTTGTCGTCGCCATCTGTTGCGCCTCGCGTAACTCCATGATCGTGTCTTGTGCTTCCAGAAGTTGTCTCTACAGCCAAATGGTGGTCCCTGCTCAACCTTGTGGCAACGATATCCTCTAGGTTTTTTCCACCAACGGACACAACAGTTCCCTATTCTCTTGGTAAAGCTCGACTATTGCAAATTGAACCTACTCTAGTTGTTGATCGGAATTTTTGACAGAAGCACCCGTCTATTTGACCCTCCCCTTTCTTCTTCTGCCTCCTTTTCCAATGGTCCCAACCAACTCCAAACAATCGGTAGGCATTACAGACTCCTCAAGGTTTGGATGTGTACTCAGTTTGGCCTTGGGGTGGTTCCCCTCTCCTTCCCAAGTTTTCTTCTTAGGCCTTCCTCTTCTCCGCGGTTTCAGTCCCGGAGAAGGTGTAATCTCCAACATATTTCTCCCAGATGTATCTGCGATCACCCCAATCCCATGTTTGGACGCTAACGTTGCCTCTAAGTAGATATTTGTACCTATTGAAGCCCACAGGAAGGAGTCCCAAGTGCATTGGGGCTAAGACCTTGCACTTTGACTGCCTCGTGGACCTCATCCTGTGTTTGAAGGAGATCCCATAATCGAAAATCATAAGAGGCTCAAGGCATCCAGAGATGGAAAATGATTACTCAACTAGACGTCGCCAAGACGAACTTACTAAACCAGATCCCTAGGGAATATGAGCTTGCCATATACGAAGGATTTCTCGCAAAGCTCCTGTATTTATAGGGAAATCAAAGAGTGACACTAGGCTCACCAACATAATTCTCGCACCTCGCGACATGATGTTTGAAAATTTTTGGCATGCTGTAGCTAATCGACGGATGGGATCCAGAACATGAAAGCGTCATCGATCGGGGTTGCAGGAAAGCATGCAGTGCGATCCTTTCGATCCATTTGAACTTCTGAACGTCTGTTATTTATAAATGACGCTTGGCACGCTTGGTGGTACAAGTTCCAAAATAATTTAACGACCTTCTCTGTATGATATCCGACCTCTCGGGAGCACACACATGCATAATTCATCCTCGACGCCCTTTTCCCAAAGGTCAAGTAATTACTTTGATAATTATACATTCATGTCTATCGTACTTGATTAGCCACACTACATCATGTTGAGGTTTTCATTTATACCAAAGAGGAGCGGTGGCTTCACAGGTCACTCGAAGGAAGCGTTTGGGATCACGTAAGTATTAAAAATGATTGAGATTAGCAAGATCATGGGTTTCTTGATCGCTAAACTACTTCTATTTAATTGTAGGAAGAAACTTCCCGATCACCGACTAGAGTTTGTCTTGAGATCTCGTCGAAGAACTGAAAGAATCATTGAAGCGACGAAGTATGTTGAGCTCCCAATTTCGACATCCCGATATTAATTGGCCTAGGCGGAATGATCAAGCTATGTTCCAAATAAGATGAGTCATGGGCCAAAGAATGTGCAAAGGTCACCGATGAAAATCTCGAGCAAGTACAACAGTTTGTTGGACATCCAATAAAAGAAAGAGCCATACTTCAGAAGTTGAACTTTAGCCTCGCAAAATATCAGGCCCATGCAGTAGACATCAGGGTAATCTATGCAACTCCAATGGAACAACACAGGTTTTCATGGGCCAACACCTATGAAGAAATCTTTATTAGATGGTCTGATTATGAAAGAGTCCACCCTTTTCAAGAAACAACTCGGGTGGACTGTTGAAAGACTGTTAGATGATGATGCCATGTGGCAATTCTTGATTATCTCAAATTGTATTTTACCGTTAATTACTATTAAGACTTTATATTATAAATAGGAACATCGACCAATGGTCAAAGTGTCGATGGTTGTTGTAAGAACTTTTTTATTTTGGTTGTTGATAATTATTTTGAGACTGCTATGAATTAAGAAGTCCTTCTGGACCAGAGACGAGCTATTTTCATCAGATGTATGTGATTGGAGTTGGAGAAGAATTACTTCCTTTCTTGTTCCATGAATGTTGCAGTAAATGAGTAAGAGAAATTAATTATATTTTCAAGTTATCTAGTGCAATTTTTTGATGTTCCTTGCCTTAAATGATGAAAGTAAATCATTGTGCTTCTATGTGATGAATGTCTTGGTAGATGAATTATTTTTCTTACCACGACATTGATTACAGTTGTGTTTCTTTCTCTATGCTAAGTAGTTTACCTCAACTATGTGATGAATGTCTCCATAGATGAATTATTTTTCTTACCTTGATCTTGATCATATATGCGTCTTCTTTATGTTAAGTAGTTTTCTCAGACAATAGTTGGATGCTCTTTCGGTTAAAGTATTATTACTAAGCCCTTTGGCATAGGATCATTTTCTGCATGTTCGAGTAACCGGTTATCCCAAGCTTGACCGCTTCCCAATAGTTAAAACTCTTTTCCCATCCTCGTCAAGTTGGTTTATACTGGCTTGCATCTTTTGTACCTGCCCCACCTAAGAGAAAATACAGAAAAAATTGTCTTAACCGAAGGAAGAGAATTCACCAGAAAACACAAAAGCTCATCGATAATTTGGCTAGATTGTAAGATCTAGAGAACCATTCCACTCCAAACATTTTAGAGTCTAATTGGGCCTCAGTGGCAGGTTTGGTTCCTGCTGTTGAATCAGGGGATTTAAGCCCCATCAACATATCAAAGGTGCCCAACACTGGGAGGAAGTGATTCATAGAAATTATAACCCAAAGATGACCAAATTTAAAGAAATAACCATGTATGAACAAGTTGAGACTATAGATAAAACTTCTCAAGAATACATTAGGATAAGAGACGAAAACCGACCAATAGAAGCGGTCGAGGCACAGAGAAGGGGGATACTCTTACTAGAAGAGGCTGAAAGAGATATTGCAAGATTAGGGGAAGAGCCCCTAATAAATTCTTTGATAGGACCTTTGAGAATCACCCTGGTAGGTACAAGCGAGGAGGCAAAACTAAATAATTCAAATAAAATCCCACCGGAAGAAAGTGTCAACCAAGAAAACACTAGCCCTATGCTACCACAGGCAGGATCACCGATGACTATTAAAATTAGTAAAGGTCAACAAGAGCATCAAGTGGGACATGCATTCCTACTGTCCTCATAGATTTAATCACCATATATGACGATGAGGAAGGTTTAAAATCCTCATGCATAACCCCAGTACTGATCAAACTAGAGGAGGAACCTAGGGAAACATCTACTCCAACTTTCGATGTTTTGATCTTGGATCCATAGAATGGAGACCATGAGGCTAGGAGCACTCTGAACACTGAATTTATCGATCAATTGGGAGCACAACCTCATAATGACAGCTCCAAGAATGAATTGGGTGCTAGTGAACAACAAGAATAAAGGGAGCAGCCAAAACCCGACACCTCAATGGCCGAAATCCCAGCTAATGTCAATCCTTTGCTTACTTCCCCAACTAGGACAAAGAATTCGTCAGCCGACGAGGACTAGACAAAGGCCAAATCACCAGAGCATACATAAACCTCCCCTTCCAATAAATTGAAAGAACCTGCAATGGAACATCTCTATACATCAGTGAGCCTAGGCAGTACTCTGTCCTGGGGAGATCAATATATTCCTGAACCGGTAGATGAAGTTTCCAATATACAGGCAATTGCGTATGATAGGAAAAGGAAAGTTGTTATGAGAATAACAATCAAGAAAAGGAAGCTCACACTCGATAACAAACTTCTCATAACCACAAAGGAAACATTGTTTGACACAAAAAATGCTAATATGATTGAGCTAATCAGGGAAGGGATGGTCATAACCTATGCTACTTTAGACAAGGAAACAATGGATGAAAGGGAGGTGGCTGCAATGAAGAAATAACTATACCATATGCAATATCAAGTGAAGTACTACCAAAATTCAACACGATCGGTGGTACTCTTGAAGTGTGAGCTCCAAGAAATGTATGCACGATTCATGAGTGAAAGAGATTTCTTCACCGCTCGCATAGATGATTTCCAAGAAGATACCCTCATGGGGCTATCCACCTCTAAATATCTACAACGATGGTATGAAAAGGAACATCAAGCCTTAGAACGAATAGACTACATCAACCAAGTGCAGAAGGGCTAAGATACAAAAGTGCATGGCATCTGAGTGCTAATGGATAGAAACATTATCTGAATAAGGAAGGAAACTGAACACGGCATAAGCATGGTCCAAGAACCTCAGCAAAAAATGAAGGAAATATGGGGAGAATGTGAGAAATGCTGGGAGAAAATCATTTAGGAAATGAGGAGCATTGACCTACCATATTTTGGTCCACTGGAGGATTTCCCCAATTTGCATAACATACTTAAACAACATGAAGAACAAGACCTGGCATGGGAAGCAGAGATTTCGTAGATTTCAAGCATGATCTTTGGTCAAGTGAAGAAGCTCATGGAACCCCCAATTAAATCTCTTGCATTCCTACAATGCCAAAGTGTCAAGCTAATCAAGTACAATGACTGAGCAATAGAGATAAAGGGGGTCCTCTCCACTCCGATGGATCAACACATGATTCCATATGAAAATACATGCAAATATCTCTTCTTCAAGTGGTCAGAGTACAAGAAGAACAATCCAATTCAGTAAAACCACTAGATGATCAAAGGAGAAACAAAAGAGAAGAAAAAGAGAACAGATAGATAAAATCCACCACATGGCGTTTTCTAAATTTATCACAACTTTAGTAGCTATTTTTAGATTAGTTAATTTTTGTTATAAATAAGGGCATCGACCTTGGACAAGTGGTAGATGGTTTCAAGAGAGATAGAATTTTCTAGAATTTTGTAAGAGAACTATTTCTTTGCAAGTTATTCTAATTAATAAGTTATGTCTAGAACCAAAGACACTTCTTTCATATGAGGCGTGAATGTGATTGGACTAAGGGGGATTATCTCTATCTTTGGATTCAATATTTGTTGTTGTATTGAGTAAGAGTTCTTGTATCTATTATTTAAAGTTATCTTATAAATGTTGTAGCCGTTCTTTTATTCTAGTTGATGAATACAAATCAATTGTGTTAACCTGTGATTGATAATAGAGCACTGAAAATTACTTTTCTTGCACTAGCTTCTTTTCATGTGTATGTTTTCTTTCCGTAACTCTTATCTCAAACAATGTTGAATTCTACTAATCAAAATGGTATTAATGCTAGATTGAAGTAGTTTAGATCTTCTTCGTCTGCATGCTAAGGTATAAAGGTTATCCTAAAACCCATCCTCCCCCCCAACACACTATTTAAGTTCCCTATGCCATTTAGCTTAAGCTCTATCTTTCTTTTATTAGAAATATTAGAAAAAAAAACAAAAAGAGAACTACGCAGCCTGAGGAATTTTTTCACAAAAAAGACATATCTGTCAATCATGATTAAATCCCATCGATAATTTCAGCCAAATCACGAATCTGGAAAACTTTACTACTCATCAAACGCTTAGAATTCTAATTGGTTGTCTTAAGAGGGTTTGGTTCCTTCTTTTGTGTTAAAGGTACCTCCGACCTATCAACAGAATTGGCGCTAGAAGAAGGGATTGAATGAATGCATGGCTAACAATATTTCTAATAATATATTCCGCAAAGCCTATAGATTCAAAACAACCCACATGCATGGATAGTCACTCTCAATACAACCCACATACAAAGATTACTACGGATACAAATAACTCATATCAGTACGAAGAGGAAGAACACTTGTACCCTAAAATACCTTACAGTCTTCCCCATGGAGAGTTAAATAAGTTCAAAAGAATCACTAAAGATTATGCCCAACAGATCAGAGTATTACCTTTAGCTCATTTAATTCCTCTAAGAAAACAAATAAGAAGACCAGTTGTTGACACCCTTGACCATGTATTTGTTCACACGGTAGAATACCTGATAGATTTTTCCCTCACGGAGATCGAACAACCCCTAATATGATACTTGAAACATGAGTTGGCAATTAATCCCGCTCTATAACTTTGATTACCAGTAATACCAGGTTAATTTCTTACAAGCAAGAGGTAATGATTTTCTTTATCATTTCTGCACTTTCTATTTGCGTCAATGACACTTGTCAAGGTTGGTTGGAGGCTCACTAAAGGCGGGGTTTTGTCTGCCAAAAACTTCCTCCAACAAAGAAGCCAATGACTAGGTGCTCTCCAAGAATGCCCAAGATTAAGGAACCGGAGGTCGGTGAAGGGTGTACACTGGAATGCCCAAGATTAAGGAACCGGAGGTCGGTGAAGGGTGTACACTGGGTGCTTCAAGAGAGCTTGATTTTGTTTGAAAGACGAAATTAATTATCCACACATCTACCAAAAATGATTTTATCCAACCTTCGATGTTCATAGACACAGAGGCAAGCACTGGATCTAAAGTGGTGCTCACATATTGGGGATACCTGTATAGAAAAATCAGTCAGGAGGATTACCCGGAGTTCACACCTCACAACAACTTGGATGTCAGGAGATCATATCTGCATAGAGTGGCTTGTTGGACCCCATTTTTCCCTACATCGAAACCTTGGGATGGATAATTGACCATGAAGAAAAATTCAAATGAACAGTCAACAATCAAGAGGGCGATGTGTTAGTGTTTTTCTTCTAGTTGAGGTTCAAAAATACTACAAGCTCAGAGACCCAAAGGAAAGGATAAATATAAACTTTGTGGTCATATTTTATGAGTGCCATGACACCAGCAGGTTATTGGCCTCATTGTGGAGGGAATATAACAAGCTCACAAAAAAGAGAAACGACTGGTATAGCATGGTAAATATCAAATAGCCATACATGTATTTAATGGCTTTGATTTTCCTATTATATGGAGAAAAGGATTGCTCAAAATTTTCAGAAGCTTGGATGCCCTTGGCATATACCGTGGCGATTTTTGGGAGTAGTGTCAATTGGTGAGCCATTATTTCCAAACAAATAAGTATTAATATCATACATGCCCGAAGATCGAAGGAAGGATAAGTTCCAATCTTCTACATGGCATCCTACCTGCTGGACGTAATCTATGCAAGAAACGTTTTCGCAGGTATGAATTTAAGCTGGCATATTGTCGAATTGCATGTACATGTTTGTTTTAGTATCTTATGAGAGAATAGGTACAAAATATCGTATGCCATGATATGTGATGGGTTCATATCCAGGATATACTTCATTATCTTTAGAAAGGATTTCCCTAGGCTTTCAGTGGTAGCCAAAAAGATCATAGCTAAAGTTTTCCATTGGTACTTTCAAGAGATAAGAACCTATATCAAAGTGTTAGGAGCTACTGGTGCACCCCACCTACTCCTCGTTCATGTCTCATATCGTCTCATATTGGGAGAGATTTGTTACCAGACCATTTTAAAAGGTTATAATACTTCCCTAGTAAAGGATAAGAAGAGAGCCTTCATTT
Source organism: Picea sitchensis (assembly GCA_010110895.2). Lineage (NCBI taxonomy): Eukaryota > Viridiplantae > Streptophyta > Pinopsida > Pinales > Pinaceae > Picea > Picea sitchensis. Next base: position 122,731 of record SNQJ01S0029188.1, read on the forward strand.
CCTATGGTTTTCATATAGGGTTTTATATGGTTAAAGACATTGCACACGTGAAACAATAATGGTTAAATAATCTTGAGTATCGGTTCCCCATAGGCTGCTTTCACTAGTATGATACAAAGGGTTTAGTTCCCCATCATGTGTCGCAAGTATCCTCATATTCACCATATTCTCATGATAGTTTTGAAGATGAAATATTTACCGAAGGCGCCCAACACTGGGAGGAAGTGATTCATAGAAAGGATAACCCAAACATAACCAAATTTAAATCAATAACCATGGATGAACAAGTTGATACTATAGATAAAAATTCTTAAGAAGACATTAGGATAAGAGACGAAAACCGAAAGAGCTACTCTTATTAGAAGAAGAGATACTCTTATTAGAAGAAGTTGAAAGAGATATTTCAAGATTAGGGGAAGAAGCCCTACTCAATTCTTTGATAGGACCTTTGAGAATCACCCCAGTAGGTACAAACGAGGAGGCAAAACTAAATAATTCAAATAAAATCCCATTGAAAGAAAGTGTTGACCAAGAAAAAATTAGCCCTATGCCACCACAGGAAGGATCATCGGTGACTACAACAACTCAGTAAAGGTCAAAAAGAGCATCAAGTGGGACATGTATTCCTACTGTCCTCATAGATTTAATCACCATATATGACAATGAGTAAGGTTTATAAGCCTCGTACATAACCCTAGTACCGATCACACTAGAGGAGGAACCTGGGGAAACATTTGCTCCAACTTCGGACGTTTTGATCCCAAATCCCTAGAATGGAGACCATGAGGCTAGGAGCACTCTGAACATTGAATTTATCGATCAATTGGGAGAAAAGAATCAGAATGAAAACTCCAAGAATGACTTGGGTGTTGGTGAACAACAAGAAGAAAGGGAGCAGCCAAAAATCGACACCTCAATGGCCGAAATCCCAACTAATGTCGATCCTTTTCCTACTTCCCCATCTAGGACAAAGAATTCATCAATCGATGAGGACTGGATGAAGGTCAAATCACCAGAGCATACATAAACCTCCCCTTCCAAGAAATTGAAAGAACCTGCAATGGAACATCTCTATATGCCAGGGAGCCTAGGAAGTACCCTATCCTAGGGAGATCAACAGATTCCTGAACTGGTAGATGAAGTTTCTGATATACAGGCAATTGTGTATGATAGGAAAAGGAAATTTTTTATGAGAATAACAAGCAATAAAATAAATCTCACACTCTATAACACACTTCTCATAACCAGAGAGGAAACATTGTTTGACACAGAAAATGCTAATATGACTGAGCTAATCGGGGCAGGGATGTCCATAACCTATGCTACTTTAGACAAGGAAAAAAGGGATGAAAGGGAGGTGGCCGCAATGAAGAAAGAACTAGACCATATGCGACATCAAGTGAAGTACTACCAAAATTCAACATGATCGATGGTACTCTTGAAGTGTGAGTTCTGAGAAATGTATTCATGATTCACAAGTAAAAGAGATTTCTTCACCGCTTGCATAGATGATTTCCAAGAAGATACCCTCATGGTGTTTGGCCATCTCTAAATATCTATAGTGATGGTATGAAAAGGAACCTCAAGCCTTAGAACGGATAGACTAAATCATACAAGTGTAGAAAGGTTGAGATACAGAAGAGCATGGCATCTGATTGTTGATGGATAGCAACATTGTATGAATAAGAAAGACAACTAAACACTAGGTAAGAATGGTCCATGAACCTTAGTGGAAAATGCAGGAAAGACGGGGAGAATGTGAGAAATGCTGGGAGAAAATCAATCAGGAAATGAGGATCATTGACCTACTAGAGTTTGGTCCACTGGAGGATTTCCCCAATTTGCATGACATACTTAAACAACATGAAGAAAATGACCTAGCATGGGAAGTGGAGATTTCGTAGTTTTCAAGCATGATCCCGGGTCAAGTGAAGAAGCTCATGGAACCCCCAATTAAATATCTTGTAGTCCTACAATGCTTAAGTGTCAAGATAATCAAGTACAATGAATGAGCAATAGAGATAAAGGAGGTCCTCTCTGCTCCGATGGATCAACACAGGTTTCCATATGGAAATACATGCAAATATATCTTCTTCAAGTGGTCAGAGTATGAGAAGAACAATCCAATTTAGTAAAACCACTAGATGATAAAAGGAGAAGCAAAAGAGAAGCAAAAGAGAAAAGAAAGATAAAATCCATCACGTGGGATTTTCTCAATTTACAACAACTTTAGTAGCTATTTTTAGATTAGTTAATTTTTGTTATAAATAAGGGCATTGACCTTGGACAAGTGGTAGATGGTTTCGAGAGAGAAAGAATTTTATGGAATTTTGTAAGAGAACTATTTTTGTGCAAGTTATTTTAATTAAGAAGTTATGTTTAGAACCAAAGACACTTATTTCATTTAAGGAGTGAATGTGATTGGACCAAGGGGGATTATCTCTATCTTCAGATTCAATATTCATTGTTGTATTGAGTAAGAGTTCTTGTATTTGTTATTTAAAGTTGTCTTATAAATGTTGTAACAGTTATTTTATTCTAGTTGATGAATACAAATCAATTGTGTTAACCTGTGATTGATAATAGAGCATTGAAAATTACTTTTCTTGCACTAGCTTCTTGTCACGTGTATGTTTTATTTCTGTAACTCTTATCTCAGACAATGGTGAATTCTACTAATCAAAATGGTATTAATTCTAGATTGAAGTAGTTTAGATCTTCTTTGTCTGCATGAGAAGGTATAAAGGTTATCCTAAAACCCAACCTTCCCCCCAACACATAATTTAACTTCCCTCTTCCATTTAGCTTAACCTCTATCTTTATTTTATTATAAATATTAGAAAAAAAAACAAAAAGAGAACTGCGTAGCCTAAGGAAAGGTTTCATAGAAAAGACATATCTATCAATCATGATTAAATCCCATCGATAATTCCTTCCAGATCATGAATATGGAAAACCTTACCTTTCATCAAACATTTATGAGTCTAATTGGGTGTCTTAAGCAGGTTTGGTTCTTGCTTTTGTGTTATAGGGACCTTCGGCCCATCAATAGAATTGATGCTAGAAGGAGGGATTGAATGAATGCATGGCTAACAATATTTTTGATAATATATTCCGCAAAGCCTATAGATTCAAAACAATCCACATGCATGGATAGTCATTCTCAAGACAACCCACATACAGAGAGTACTGTTGATACAAGTAACTCACATCAACATGAAGAGGAAGAAAACATGTACCCTAAAATACCTTACACTCTTCCCCATGGAGAGTTAAATAAGTTTAGAAGAATCACTAGAGATTATGCCCGATAGATTAGAGCATTACCTTTATCTCCTTTACTTCCTCTAAGAAAACAAATAAGAAGACCAATTGTTGACACCCTTGACCATGTATTTGTTCACACGGTAAAATACCTGATAGATTTTTCCCTCACGGAGACTGAACAACCCCTAATTTGATACCTGAAACACCGGTTGGTAATTAATTAGAACTCGATGATTTTGAATATGAAGAGGAAGGGTCTAACTCAGATCGCTCAGGTTCTGAATCAGAAGACATGGAGGACAATAACGATAACAATGGAGAAAGGGGAGATCAACCTCAATATAACCAACCATGGTTGGCAAGAGATGCTCTAGCAATTCCAGGTCGGATTCATAACCTACCCAGATATCTAGAAAAATTACTTCCTAAATTTGACCCCGAAACATCCGGATTGCCCGAGGACAATATTAAGAAGTTCATATTAGCTATAATGTTAATGAATGTACAACATGAAGATGTAGTGTGAATAATTTTCCCTTATACCTTTGAAAATTTAGCCTCAACTTGGTATTTCAACCTACCAGTTGGTTCCATAACTAGCTGGACAATGTTTCAGAAGGATTTCTTGGACAAATTTGCTGAAGAAACTACCACATGAGCTTTAATGGCTAAACTTTTCTCCACCACTATGAGTCCAAAAGAAAATGTTAAAGCTTTCAACCAAACATTCACCACCATTTTTAACAAATTCCAACCCGAGGCTAAACCTACCCAAGAGTTGCAAATTGAAGTATATGCCAATGCTCTCCCAACTTCTATTTCCATGTTCATAAAAAGGGTTGCCAAACATACTGTTGACCAAAATTTGGTCACCTATATGTTCCCAATCCTAGAATAATAAAAAAAGAGATATTGGAATATGAATATTTTTGAACTATTATATGTTCATTGCATATCCCTCGGTATCAGCTTTGCCATGCATTTCATGGAATCAAAATCAGAGTCTCCATGAACAAGATACACATACTTCTGTCTAGAAGTATAATGGAGGTGTTACAAGAAGAAATATGAAAAATGTTCTAAGTCACATATTCTCTCCTCTCCTTTACCTTCACCCCTATTCATTCTCTCATTCTATACTTAGTATTTTTTCACAATGTCTCATTACTTTCATATTCCCCTTAACCATTTTCCTTTATTCCTTTCCACATTGACATTCCTTTCCCTTTTCCTTTATTTTCTTATTTCCTTTCATTTGGCTTTCCATATTTATTTATCCCATTTTTCCATTTTTTTTCCTTTTTCCTTTCCCAAATTTCACGTAATTCCTTTATTTCCTATATATTTCTTTTAATTTTTCATATTTTCCATATTTCACATGACCCATTATATACTTTCCAGACTTAGTTTTATTTAGTATGGCTTACCGCGGGTTCGCCGGTTGGTGATATTTATTAAGAGTATGTGTTATCCCCGCTAGCCTCACAATGCACTTTGACTTTCGCCTCCTTCATAATGCACCTAACTATTTTTACTAATCTTTACTATGTAACTTATCCAACACTTAGCCAAATATATGAGTTACTGTGGGTTCGCGGTTGGTGATATTTCTTAAGAGTATGTGTTATCTCCGCTGCCCTCACAATGCACTTTGACTTCAGCCACCTTCATAATGCACCCAACTCTTTTTACTACTCTTTACTATGTAACTTCTCCAACACTTAGCCAAATATACGAGTTATGGTTCATGGGTTGGTGAGGGTTGGTGATGTTTATTTCATGTTATATGAGTACATCTAGCTGATTCTCAAGACTTAGAATATTTTACAACTTCTTTCTACTACTATTTACCTCTCCTCTCCACTTCACCTACACTTAGATTTTTTCACACTCATTTCTTACTATGTATTACAGTGGGTGACTTCCTCACCTACCTATACATTCACGTAAACTACATCTCCAAGTGACACATGGAAATTTATTAACCAATGAGATACATCCACATGGTAGTTAATGGATGGTGCCATATGACAACTAATTAATGAAGACACGTGGCAACGTACAAAAAGTGACACATGACATGATTTTATTGGATGCAATATGGAATATTCTTATGGGAAGGTTGTTGTCCTACCGAGTGATGACATGTGGCAACATTTGGTTGGGTGACTCATCATTGCTAACTCAACATACAAATTTTTTATTATATTCAACAACTTTCCAAGGGTTGAAATTCTCCAAGCTCCATAGTTCCTTTTCTTCTTGTGTTTCTAGCTAAGTTTATCAAAATTTAGTTTTATATATATTAAAGAATATAATATCCCAATGCATGTGGGATAGACTTTCAAACCAAAAAAATAAAATTTTATGAAGGGAAGCACGAAATTCATCCAAGGGCCCACATTTTCCCATCCATTTTGATCGAAGGTGGCTGAGCATTGATCTTGCGGAGACCATAACTTCATCTCTGGCTGTCAGAATCATGCAAAATTTATATCCTTGGAAAGGTATTTCATTGTAGACGATGGTGGTGTAGGTTTGAAGTTCTTAAAGTTGATACTTTTTCCTCATAAATTAAAATATCAGGCAGATTCATTTTAATGGGCCTATGTGACAACCCAACTTCATGAGCTCATATCTTGAGATCCAGGCAACGAATTTGGAAAATTTTTATATCATTGGAAATATGAGACGATGAAGAAAACATAAGAAGTGGGTTACATGGATAAAAGGTTGTTTTTCACTTCCATAAAATTAAATTGCAGTCGTCCGCTTTTAGTGGAGAATTAATTAAATTTAAAAAAATATAAGTTAAATTAAAAACTTTTATTAAAAGGGGAGAGGGAACCAATTTCAATGTACTTGTATTAATGATGTGAAATAATTCATGTGGAATTAATGAGGAATTAATTAAAGGGAACATTTCACGAAGAAACTTGTACGGCAATTTCAAGAGAGGAAGAAAACCCTAACTTCTCGGGTAGTTAGAAAATCTCTTCATAAAAAGAAAAAAGAGGCTTCATCAAGAGGTCCAAGAATAAGTATTGTCAAAGGGGCATGGAAGAATATCAGAGGAAGAATAAGGTACAGCCATGGATACACAATCAATCTTATGATCAAAAGAAATAAATGTCCATATTGTCCATTTTTTTTGTGTATATTCTTCTACACCACTTCTCATAGTTTGATGCTCGAATCTCAGAGTTGGGCACAAGGATGAGTTGTTAAGTGTTATTCTTATGTTCTTCTATGATATTTTATTACTTGATAATGGAGTATTTGAAGCCACCTATATGGTTGTCAAATATTTTGTAATGAAGAATATATTTCATCAATAAAACTCCACAAAGAATTGCTTTGGAGTTGATCTCGAGTGTGCTTTGTAACCCTGTTTTCGGAATATAAAGTATTTTAGGTTGACCTATCAAATTCTCTTTTGATATTGATTGTAGTATTTTGTTAAAACTCTTTGAGATGATAAAATCATTCTCTCTTACGAAGAAGATATCTATGTATTTATATGTTGTTAAGAAGATTGTGTGTAATGTTGATCAAAATTTAATTTTGATGTTGAAGCCCTCCTTCAGTATTTTATTTTGCTACACATAAAGATTGTACTCAGGTTTGAAGAACCATTTTATTTCACAATATAAATAAATTAAGATTTAGGGTTTTCTTCCTAGCACTCTCCTTATCAAAGATACCACATATATATCTTTTAGTCCAAGAGGAGTATCACCACTCAAAAACCGAAGGGGGACTAATGTCCTCGTGAGGTTTCCATTTCGGTCCTGACGGATTCAAGTGTCAACACATACTCTAGCCAAAAATTTCGAAGAAGATAAAACAATTGAATTACAAATGAAAGGGTGCAAACAAGGTAATATCTCACAAATAAAAAAGGAAACCCAACATCTACCTAAGAGAGGACTTTTGTTAACAAGACCACTGGGAAAACAAACAGAACAAGGTCCTGAGAAAGAAAGAGGGGATCTAGAAAACCTGTAGCAGATGATCAAAAAGATCTCCAATGAGATCATGGATATGAAAAGCAGTGATGGGGAAGGAAACCAAAATCAAACATATTATAATCCCTTTTTAAAAAGAAATCCACCCTTTAAAGCCATAGAACCCCCCCCAACAAACCTAAACATTGACTTAGGGAACATAGCATCATACTCTCTCTGTACATATCACCAAGAAAAATATTTAGAAAGGGATTGTCGTCAATGGTTGCATGCTATGATTCTAATGGCTAATAAATTCCTAGACGAATGTTCTCTAACCAAACAACCCAACAGCTCCACAATAAATTCCATTGATCAAGAAATTCAAGAGACACATGAAGAGACTACCATGTTGATATGGGATGACAATCACCCGATACCTTTCAACAATGTCACTGAGGTGCAGAGACCCCTGACCAAATTTATGGTTGTACAGACATGAAGTAAAAGTCAACCTGTCCAAATTAATCCTACCACTACTCAGTTATATCATGGAAATCAAGCGTCTGATCACCCAAAACACCTATCTTCTTTTCAAAAATATCCCACATACACACATACACGGGAAATGCTTGATTTAGACTACAACGTGATATAAGACTTGAAGAAGATGAAAGCTAATGTGTCTGTCATGGACATGTGTAAGATTCCTCAACAAAAGTATTTTTTGTTACAAGCCTTAAAATTAATAGATACCCCTATAAAAGGCACTGATGAAAGTGAGGTCCCATATCCTAAATATTTAACAAAGAAGACAAGTGTGAATGATTTTTCTTTAGACAAAAGATAAAGGGCTTTTGTTCCTCCTTTCCTTTTGACATTTGAGTTTTTTAACAAAAATCTACATAATTGCCTAGTCGATTCAGGGGCATCTTCAAATGTCATGCCATTGTCAATTGGCAAGAAATTGAATGCAAACCCACTCAAAAGTGATAAACATGTTATACAATTAGATAGGAGTTAGGTAAAGGTAATTGGGGAACTTAAAGATGCCATGATCATATTTTCTACACATCCAAAATTTGTGCAAGTAATTGACATAATCATAGTAGACATCCGAGAGGCTTATGGAATGATACTTAGCCGAGAATGATATGAGAAAATAAACATATACTTCATTACCGACTGGGCTCACCTTTGGTTTCCATTAAAAGGACATAAAAACATGATCAGGATTGACAGAGAAAGATTTCTCAAACATACTGTCACTTATTTAGAGACCCCAAATGAACCCTCATCGACAGAGTTCTGTGTGTTAGGAAACTACTCTCATCATTTTGATTTCGGTAATTTCACCCCTCACGTGTCTGATGTACTTCCCACACAAAAATATGAAATGATATTCCAAATAGGCTTACTAGCGACCACAGGAGAAAGCATCCCCTATTAGGACTCTTTGACAGAAGAGGCAGACAAGNTTAGACATGAAGAAGATAGAAATTCCCCCCCACAAATTTGGACGATGTACTTTGATGGTTCTAAATCGTAAGAGGGGTCGGGAGAAGGATGCATCCTCATTGACCCAGAGAGGAAACAAAAATTCTTATCCTGCAGATTAGAATTCGAATGCACTACTAACACTGATAAATATGAAGCTCTAGTCCAGGGACTAAATAAAGCCATTGATTCAAACATCAAAGAATTGAAAGTTTTTGGAGACTCCAAAATTATTATTTGGCAAGTAAAGAATACCATCCATTTCAATTTACCTCACTTGATAAATTACCATCAAGAGGTGCACAAACTAATAGACAATTTTGAGGCCTTCAACGTTACTGTTGTTCCCAGGATGAAAAATACCCTTACTGATGCTCTATCCACTACGACCTCAAGATTATCTACTTTAGAAGAATACGAAGCCTCAAGGTTTGCAGTAGAACTGCTCTACAAACCATAAGTACTAACTGGAAAGTCTCTGAAGCGAATGAACAGATTGTAGATTTCCTTACTAATCAGGATAATTTTAAGGATTTGGCCATTGATGATGAAATATTCCAAGAACTACTCATAGAATCAAATATCCACGAACAAAAGAAGGGAACAAATCACTCTGATGAAAAACCAAAGTTTCACATGATACCAAAATGAGTGGCCAATATGGAGAACCTTTTCGACCTAAGGGAAAGATTTAGAGGGCTAAAGAATGAAAAAACAGGGAGCTCATGTCCTATATACAAAAATATAAACCTAGGAACCCCTGAGAACACCAAGGATGTAAATTTGGGTAAGAAAATGTCCAAAGAAGACATGAAGGATTATCTCAAATTGTTTAAAAAGTATCAAGATGTCTTTTATTAGTCATACTGAGAATTGAAAACTTATGATACTTGCATTATCCAACACACAATCTCGTTAAAGTATGGAGTAAAACCATTCCAACAAAATCTTAGGAAATACCCCCATCTCTAGAACCTATGATGTATCAAGAGCTGAATAAATTATTAGATGCCAAGATTATCTTTCAGGTAAGACACTATGCCTGGGTATCTAATCTGGTGCCTGTCAGAAAGAAGTCTGGGGAGATCCGTCTGTGTGTGGATTTCGAAAACCTTAACAGAGCATTAGAAAATGATAACTATATAGTCCCATGGAACAACTTCTAGAAACAATATCCGACTCAGAAATGTTTTCCCTCCTATATAGTTTCTCGGGATATAACCAGGTCCTAGTTTTAGAACATGATCGATTAAAAACTACCTTCCGGACCAAGTAGAGAACCTTTGCTTATAAAATAATTCCCTTTGGGTTGATTAATGCAGGAGAAACCTTCCAGAAGGCCATGGGAATATATTTTCATGGATTGATTAACAAGTGTGTCATAGTCTATTTAGATGACGTAATAGTATACTCAAAAAACAAGGAAGATCACATTCAACATTTGACTCAGATCTTTGAAATATGTAGGAAATATGGAATATCTTTGAACCCTAAGAAGACTGTCTTTGGTGTAGAGGAAGGAAAATTATTAGATCATATCATATCTCAAGGAGTAAGTAGCAACAACCTTGAGCGGATAATAGTGATAGCTCAACTCCCCTTGCCTCATAATAAAAAGGCCATGCAATCCTTCTTTGGGAAAATCAACTTTGTGAGAAACTTTACTACTGACTTCATTGAAACTCTTAAACCTTTACAAAAAATGATTCGCAAAGATGAAGAGTTTACATGGGATGAAGAAAGGAAAGAATCCTTGAAAAACATAAAAAATGCAATATCCCAAGCACCAGTGCTATGAAGCCCTCATTTCAACAAATATTTTCTCATTTATACCTTTGCTTATGACCAATCCTTGGCCTTAGTAAATTCCCAAAAGGATGATGAAAACAACGAGGCATCAGTTTCAATTATGAGCACTAACCTTCAAGGAGTTGAACTGAACTATCTGTCTATAGACAAACAGGCTTACACAATTTATAAAGTGGTCAAACATTTCTGATCCTATATCATGAAGAATCACACTAAAGTCATAGTACCTCACCCCGCAGTCAGATCTTTGTTCACCCAACAAGAAATGGGAGAAATAAGGGGAAAATAGATGGTAGTTGTTCAAGAATTTTATCTAGACATTAAACCTACCAAAATAGTCAAGGGTCAACGATTTTGTAAATTCGGTGTTGAGGCCCAAGATCTGATCAATGTAGAAGACTCTGGATGGGAAAATGAGTTGTATTTATGGTGAAGTGAAGACTTATACGTTTCTCCTGGGAAAGCATCTTGGTACGAAAACCTGTCTTATCTCCTACACCATGGAACTTGCCCAGAAAACCTAAACCCTAGAGAAAGGAGAGCTCTCATGTTAAAGGAGAGCTCTCAGGTTAAATTTTGCTCAATATCACCTCATAAATTCTTTATTTTCCATGTGAACTATGATGGAGTACTCCTTATATGTATTGAACATGATGATGTAGAAAAGGTACCGAGAGAACTCCATGACGCCCCAGTAGGTCAAAAATTTTCGAGAGAAACCACGTCTCAAAAAATATTAAAGTCTAGATATTATTGGCCTACTTTGTTCAAGGACGTTCATGCATATGCCAGAAAATGTAAGTCTTGTCAAGTAAGCACCAATAGCGAAAAGAGGGCAGTCATTCAACTCCTACCGATGACCATATCTAGACCATTCAAGCAATGGGGAATATAGATCATAGAACAAATTACTCTGAATTATTCAAAACAACATAATTATATCTTGACTGGTACAAATTATTTCACGATATGAGCATAGGCTATCCCCCTCACGCACGTTAATGAAAAGGTAGTGGTCCAATTTTTAGAATCATGACTAATAATGAGATTTGGGATGTGCTATGTCCTCGTTTTTTACAATGCTGCTTACTTTTCTTCCACACACTTGACATAATTCTCCCTTGATAAGTGGATCATAATCAACTATTCTGCAAACTAGTATTCACAAGGGAATGGGGTAGTAGAATCAACTAATAAAAACCTGGTGAGAATTTAAAAAAACAATCACTGAAAATCAAAAGAATTGGCATAATTTTCTTCATAATGCCATATGGGTCGATAGAGTAATGCCTAAAGAATCCATAGGAAACTCTCTGTAATTTCTGGTATATGGGAAATAATTTATTCTCCCAAACAGATTGTATATACCATCTTTACATCTTGCCCAGGAATCAATAGTTCAGCCCTCATCCACTCTACAACAAAGAATTGATACCCTTCTCATGCTAGATGAAGAAAGATAAAAGTCTAAAGTTAAGTTCACCGCTCATCAGCAAGTAGTTAAAATATGGTTCGACAAACATAAGGCCAAAGAAAAACTTTTTGAGGTAGGATACCTAGTCTTGAAGTAGGATAAATAAAACGAGCCCAAAGCAAAACACTCAAAATTACAAAATATATGGCTCAGACCTTTTCAGGTGGCCGAGAATATCGTGGAAGGAACATATTGGTTGCAGAATCTGAGGGGAGAATCTGACACCCTCCCAGTTAATGGTCAGGCCTTAAAACAATATTTCTCTCAAAAAAAAAAAACTTTTGATACCTTGTTTGGATTGCTTTTTTCTTGGATTTTTATTTTTGTTCTTTTTTTGTTACTCTCTTTGAACAAGTTGTGTTTCATAAAGGAATGGTTGACTTCAAGTATTTCTTCAGGGGATACGATGAAGCATGATCTACTCATGACCTTCACTTTCATGAAAACTAAGAGATACTGAGTAGACACAAGTTTTCAAAAGATCCACATCTTGTCATTAAGAGCATACTACCTCGGTAAGTGATGAAACATCTGCCTGGTGGTCTGGTAAAGCTAAAAGGAAAAAATGGCTAGTTGGAAAGGATCACATGTACCTCTAGACAGAGCTAGGGAGGGCTTCACCTTAAAAATTTTCAACTTGACAGTAACATATGTACTCATATCCGACTCGCTCTTGGAATTCCCGCCAGAAGAAAATGATGTAGCGAAGAAAGCTCTGTGATGTTGAGGTGGCTCTGTTCGGGCTATGGATGCTCTTTGGCAGTGGAGAAACACCGTAGCAAGCGAATCATCACTAAAAATGGCCTCACGCTAGGGGATGCCTTACCTGACTCTTGTCAAGGAAGGACATGGATTGCAGTCAAAAGGAAAGAAGGTTGAAAAAAGGTTGAACCCCACAGGTGGATATGGATCCACGAACCTAGGAATTTTTGTACACATTAATAGGATAGGATCTGTTGAAAGCAACAGAATAAATCCAAATGATTTCTCAATCAGTTTTTCACAAGATAAGACCGAAGGAAGGAGAAATTTTTTTTTTTCACCCAGAGAATCGCCATTTGTTGAGCACTCAACACACCCTAAAATACTTTACGAAATTTATTTCTTTTTGGGTACCACTTATCATTTTTTAACCAGAGTTAGTGTTGTGGGATGGATCGATTTATATTTTGTTATTGAGTCTTTTTATAGGTTATTAATTTGGTTTGAATTTATGGACGGATTGATCTTTTTTAGTAACATGGCATGAAGGGCCTAAAATGTACGCGGTTTAAACTTTTTCAACGGTCATCAATCGAAAAAGTCTGGTCCATAGTACAATTCTTTAACATCGTCGATACATTTTTGGCATCGGTGAGATCCAATATATAAATCACAAATATGGACAATCATAATGAATCGCTGATACATTTTCATCATTGGCGAACTCCAAGGGATGAAACTGCAAAACATCAACTGTCAAAAATCATCGATACATCATCAACATTGAGAGGATAGGACGTTGTAGTCCGGGATGTATGTCTAAAGAAAATCATTGATGCAGAAAAAAGTGTTTCTCACATAGAGGTAAAAAGCTACGACCACGTGTCTTTGCCGCATAAATAGTCTGTATGATTCAATATTTTCCTCGTGTCATATTTTAATGTTACCTGTGTCATATCTATACTTCAATGTCAATATTTCCACATCAACAGTGTACGACGGTTTTGGTCAGAATCGAAATATTTGCCTAAAGGTATCAAAGAAACAATGTATAAAAACAATTATCGACATTGATTCACTCATTAACTATCGACAAATTGATAGGTCACCAAACACCAGGGTTTTTCATCGAACCTTAGTCATTCTACACTAACAATCCTGGTTGATCCTTGTTGTTGTTCCATTCAAAAGACCTTGTTATTTTCCCAAGGTCGATCATACTAATTTCTTGTGAACACGAAAAGGATTGGTAATTTGATGGGACCCCCATAGCTGAGTGTTGGCCCTCGACCAAGTTTTGAATTAACATTGGTTAGGCTTGACCACCTTTTTGGACTCTGGTCAAATATGGAGCGCCCAAGCGAAGCTGAGATCACGGGATGCCACTTGATTTGTGGACACAACAAGGGGTTCATTAATGTTTTTGTATTAGGGTTATGGGATGTTGACCCATGGGTTTACCCATGACTAGGCCTTTTTGTAAGCAATTGTAAAAGTATAAATAAGAAGGAATGTAATGTAGAAAAGAGGAGGTATCTTGCAAGGCTAAGTGCAAGTAGTTTTGAGCTGCTTAGTGCAACAAACTGTGTATGTAAGGCTCTGTGATTAGTAGAGGAGTTGGCATTGTGAATTGACATGATTTTGGGAAGGTGGATTTGTTGTTTAGTGCACAAATCACCTATCTGGTGTGAAGATTGCCTCTGTGTCTTAGTGCACAGGAGAAATGAATGTAATAGATTGAAGATTAATAAAGAAGAAGAAGTAGTTGGTGGATGTAGCCCCACACTGGGGTGAACCACGTATATCATGGGTTGATGGTTTTCTTTGTGCCATGATGTTTATGTTGTGGATCTGCTTAGTGCATTGATTACTATGTATGATAGATAGATCTATGAATGCTTAGTTCTTTATTTATGTTGAATGTGCTTGATCTGACTTATGATGCTAAGTGTGATGTTTATTTCATCATGGTTACTGCGATGATCTATCCTTAGGGTTTGTTATGTGATGTGAAAGAAGTTGATAACTAATGCATATTGTTCTTAAGTACTATGCAAAGTAATTGTAATCATAGATCTGTGTCTCATCTTGGTTACAGTCACCTGATTCCTATACCCTACCCTGCCTCTACCTCGAGTGAGACTTCGCCTGCTTCGTAGGCGTTACACATTATTTTCGTCATCCCTATGATCGTTAATGATGTAAACCTATCTGTTGCCTTCAGAGGGGTCAGTGGCCTAAGTTCCTAAAGAGAGAAGAGAGAAGAACTTCTCTTGAGAAAAGAAATTGCTTTTTCCTATGTAAAAACCTTATAAAAAGGGAAGTTCGCAGGTTGCTATATAGCTAGGGTGCGAGAATGACCCATTCTCGCAGGTTGCACTATAGCCAGGGTGTGAGGTGGTCGCAGGTTTCTCTATATCCAGGGTGTGAGAATGACCCATTCTCGCAGGTTGCATTATAGCCAGGGTGCGAGAATTCCAACACGTGGGAAAAATGAGCGTTTTCGCGAATCTTCTAGAAGGAGAAGATTATATGGTGAGGTGGCATCCGAATGGTTTGGATCTTACTCGCTTTCATGATTTAGTGGGATCATCCTAACCTCCTCACCTTATCTTCTTCAACTTATAAAAGGAGAGGAATTCTCATGGAGAAAGTTAGCTTGGATGAGCTT
>SNQJ01S0029188.1:138107-148494 GCA_010110895.2 Picea sitchensis
CTCAGGTTGTAATCTCTCTTTCATATTTAATATGATACAGTGATATATTTCTTTCCCATAAAGTGAGATCTACTTTATTACATAATTCCTTGATCATATGTATAGATTAGATATTGAATATATTAACTTGCTTATATTCCGATTGG
Organism: Picea sitchensis; assembly: GCA_010110895.2. NCBI lineage: Eukaryota > Viridiplantae > Streptophyta > Pinopsida > Pinales > Pinaceae > Picea > Picea sitchensis. The sequence continues at coordinate 138,254 of SNQJ01S0029188.1, forward strand.
TTTGTACTGCTGTGATCTGAACGGTGCAAGAGCATTGGAGTATAAAGCTTGGAACAACAGAGACATAAGGAAAGTGTTCACAAGGTATGCCTACAATCCTTACCTCTTAGTTCATTCAATAGTCTAGATGTAGGGAAAGAGTAGTATTCTGTTCTGTTTTATTCTAGATCCGGGTGGATCTAGGGAGATCGGTTCGTGTCCGCACTTACGGATTTATCTAATAACAGTAGGTGTTGCTAAAATGGCTAGTATTTAGGGTTTTGTTGGTGCATTGTTGAATCATTGAACCCTGGGTCTACCCCTGTGCCAACAAATGGTGGGTTTTGTTGGTGCATTGTTGAAGCGTTGAACCCTGGGTCTACCCCTGTGCCAACAAATGGTTCCATTTCCAGGACCTGAAACTATGATTTCTGGGAACTGAGGTAAAGAAAAGAGAATCTTTGTGCATATATATGTTGTTGTATAGTGCAGTAATCTACTTGATTTGCGAATATCTATGCTGAGAAAGAAACTCGATCTGAAGAAAATAGGTAAGATCTTGAAATAGCTAAAGCTTTGTTCTTAGATAGAGTAAGATAAGTGGAAATTTTTGATTTGAAAGCATGCATCTATGTATGAATGATAGATTTTGTCCTAGTCTAAAATAATTCTTCATCAGATCCAATCACACACCCTTTTGATGAAAAAATAAACTTGTCTCTCGTCCTAAACAAGACTTCTCAATTAAGGCAACTCTGAAATAGTTCTTTAGAAATCCAAAAATGAGGGTCTTTGCAAAAACCATCGACCCTTTGCTAACAGGTCGATCCTCTTATTTATAACATATTATTAACTAAAAACAACTACTAAAAGTGAAGCTAACTAAAACAAAAACTTGCCACATGGCACTTTCATCTCTCAGTCTTTCTAAGAGTCATCACATGATCTCACTTGAGAGGATGAATCTTCTCGTACTCCGACCATTTGACAAAGAGATCCTTGCATGTGTTAGCATACAAGAATCTATGTTGTTCCATTGAGGCCGAAACAATCTCTCTTATCTCTACTATATGTGCTTGATATTTGAATATTCTGGCACTTAACTGATGCACACATGGCTCGAGCTTTGATCGGGTGTTCCATGAAGTGCAAAACTTTTCCTTGCGCCATGTCTGCCACCTTTTATATCTCTACAACCCATGATGAGTCTTGTTCGTCATGTGATTTGACTATGTCTCACAAGTCGACAAAGTCATCGGGTGTGCCGAATTCGGGGGGGGGTCGATATCTCTCATTTCCCGGTTGATCTTGGATTTCTCGATGAGGTTCTTGAGCCATTTTTTCCCAATATTCAGCCAATTTATTTATGTGGTGGAGGATGCTTTCCTTTAGCACCTGGATGTCATGATCTTCGACATATTGACCCTATTGAACCCTGTTGATATAGTTGATCCTTTTCATGGCTTGGTGTTCTTTCTCATACCACTTGTCCATATCCTTGCATGTTTCCAATGCCATGAGGGTGTCCTCTTGAAGCCTGACTATCCTTGTAGTGAATAGGTGTTGTTCATTTGTAAATTTACTATAGGCCTCCTGGAATTGGCTTCTCAAAAACACCATAGCCTATGTGGTGTGGTGGTAATATTTCTCCAAGTGGCGTATATGTTCCAATTCCTTCAGTGCAGTGACTAGCTCCTCTTCATCCCTTTTCACTCTGTCCAGGGTGGCATCTATGATTTCCATCCCTGCGCCGATAAGTTCGGATGTCTTGGCATGCTCTATGTTGATCCATTTTTCCTCTGTGGTGATGAGGATGGAGTGACCTAGAGTAATCCTCCTCTTTTTGCTAGTTTTCTACATGATATCTTTACTTTTCCAGTCATAGGAGATGGCATGTATGTCATCAAATTCATCCACAGTTTCGAGGATTTGTTGATCTCCCCATTTAAGGATATTTCCCAGGCCTCCGATGATGTAAATATGTTTGAGAATGGGTTCTTGAACTTCTTTCATGTGTTCTGAGGGTCTAGACTTTGTTTGTTTCTCATTGGGAGTTTGAGTACCAGTTGAAATTGAATCATCGAGGGTGGGTTTGGTACTTCCCTGATAATCGGCTGTTGAGATGTTGATATCCTACTACAGAGATTATTCTTTTTGTTCGCCTGACCCTGGCTCATCCGTCGGACTATCCTTTTGAGTTTCCGATACATCAAGTAGTTCAGTGTCTAAGACACTTTCGACCTCCTAGTCATTATGTGAAGTTCTTCGAATTTGAGAATTAGGATCTGGGGAAGATTCTGCAAGATACCAGATATAAAAAGTATGCAAAACATAAATAAAATGATAGAAATGGCAGAATAACAGTAAAATATCCAACATAATCTCCACAATAACACATAAATGATATAAGAACAACAATAGAAATAACAATTTGATTCAGAAAGCAATGTTCACAGGCCTCTTCGAGGGAGAAACCTCTAATCAAACAACGCTCTGTTACAATAATCTCCTAGCTAGGGTTTTAATACCCTCAACCCTTATTTATACAAAATGTATGTCAAGAGAAGCATCTAGAGGAAGATCCTTCTAGAAGTGGAAGCTTCTATTAGGTCTTCTTACATCCGCCTTATTCTATTTTATTGAAAGGCCTTATTAATATTGACCTTTATTACATCTGAATATATTAATCTACCTATGTGTGGGTTAGGACCCTAACATGTACGCCCCCTTAAAAAAAACCTTGTCCTCAAGGCTTGAGATGAGGAAACTGCTACAGAATGGTAGTTGGTTCCCAAGTGGCATCTATTGGATTCGTATCTTTCCACTGGACTAGCACTTCCTTGATGGTTCGTTGACATAGGTGACGCTCACACTGGTCCAAAACTGCTTCTGGCTATAGCCAAATGGATCATTCTTCAGCTAACTCAGGAAGGTTGGTTTGAATTTGGCACCGAGTTCCAATCACCTTCTTTAAGCATGAAACATGGAAAACTGGATGTAGCTTCGACTGACTGGGTAGAGCTAACTAATATTCGACTTGTCCCACATGTTTGAGAACTATATAAGGACCATAAAATTTGGGTGCTAGCTTCTGACAATGCTTGGTCTTGAGGGAAGTTTTCTTGTATGGTTGCAGTTGCAGAAACACCTGATACCCTTCAGCAATTTGATGTTCAGAGCGACCTTGATCTGCTTGTTTCTTCATGCAATTTTGTGCCATGACCAAGTTCTCTTTAAGGGTATGAAGAATATCCTCTCGAACTTTAAGTGTTTGGTCAATTGTCTGGACCTTTGAGGTACCCGATAAGTATGAGAGAATTGAAGGTGGCTTCTGTCCATATACTGCTTCAAAAGGAGTCATGTGAGTAACTGTATGGTAGGAAGTGTTGTACCACCATTCGGCTAGGGGTAGCCATTGAACCCACTGATGTTGTTTTTTAGAAGCAAAACACCTCATATATGTTTCCAAACACTTGTTGACAACTTCTGTTTGACCATCAATCTGGGGATGATAAGTTGTGCTGAGATGCAATTGGGTGCCCTGGAGCTTAAACAGTTCTTTCCAAAAATTGCTTGTGAAAGTTGGGTCACGATCAGAAACAATAGAGTGCGGCATGCCATGATGCTTGAAGACCTGGTTCGTGAAAAGTTGAGCCACCGTGGATGCAGTAAATGGGTGTTGAAGAGCGTAGAAGTGAGAATGCTTGGAAAGGCAATCCACAACCACCATTATGACTAATTTATTCCTTGATTTGGGTAAGCTGGTAATAAAGTCCATAGAGATATCCTTCCAAATAACCAGTGGAATTGGAAGAGGTTGTAGTTTTCCCGAAGATTTGACTGTTTCCCCCTTGTTGCATTGACACACCTCACATTCAGCTACAAAATTACGGATGTCCTGTTTCATACCATCCTAGAAAAAAGAATGTTTGACTCGGTCATATGTTTTGGTGAACCCTGAGTGCCCCGCTATGGGTGTAGCATGAAGCTCAGAAAGTAACATGGATTTAAGCTTTGATTGTTTACTTAAATACAAATGGCCTTTGTATTGAAGCTCATCCTATAGCCAAGAGTACCCTGGGGGAGCCGAAGCCTTGCTCTGCAATTGTTGGATCAGATGTGAACTTTTGGGGTCTTGAAGCCATTCCTGTCACACAGCTTGGAGCTAATCGAGTACAATAAAGGAAAGAGAAAAAAGGCATCCTTCTTGTTCATATTTTTCGGGACAATGTATCCACCACTACATTGCCTTTTCCCTTCTTGTAAATTATCTCATAATCATAACCAAATAGCTTAGTCACCCATTTTTGCTGCTCCTGGGAGGAAATGCGTTGTTCCAGAAAGTACTTGAGGATTTGATGGTTAGTCTTGATTTGGAAGCGTTGTCCCAAGAGATAAGGGTGCCACAGCTCAACGACATGCAGAATAGCCAACATTTCCTTTTCATAAATGGGTTTGCTCAAATTCCTTTAAGACAGTTGCTTGCTGGTGAAGGCCAAAGTTTGACCCTCTTGCATAAGGACAACGCCGATTCCTTTCCCTGAGGCATCACATTCCAACACAAAGGTCTTTGTGAAATCAGGAAGGGCTAGAACCAGAGTGGTGCACATGGTCGTCTTCAAGGTTTGAAAAGCTTGAGCAATGGTGTTGCATGACCTCCAAGCTCTCCTTTCTAAACATAAAATACCATTTGATGTTTATAAAGGAGAGATTGGAGGTCATGCATCACTGAGGGTGTTTCTATTTCTTGAATGGCATGGAGTTGGGCAATGACACTAGAATGACCTTTTTTGAGCATATTTTCCATGCGATGGGAACTAATGACCTCAGGTGAACCAACAGTGATGCCCTAGAATTTATATTGGTGGCCTTCCTAGTCAAATTGCATGGTTAATGCCTTAAAATCCATGAGAATGGGACCCAAATTTCTTAGCCAGTCGGCACCCAACACAATGTCACAACCACCCATGTCGATAGCAAACATATGGGATTTTAGGTGGTAGTCACCGATTTGAAGACGCACATTTTCGCAATGCCCTCCACATTTCATGGAACCACCATTGGCAATCATGATTTGGAAATTATTGACAACATGGATGTAGCAATGAGTTTCTTGGGCAATGTGGCGATGAATAAAATTATGGGTGCTTCCACTATCAACCAGAATCATGAACTTCCGATGCTTGATGTAACTGATTAACTTGAGGGTTTGGGGAGCGGAAGAACCAGTGAGAGCATTGAGGGAAATGACGATTTCTACTTTGGGAGGGTCTGAGGGAGGGGTTATGTCAGTGATTTTAGGTGACTTAGACACAAGGGGAGTTTCAACATCCTCTTCTGAAATGTCCTCAGAGATGGCCATAATTTTTTTTTGTTCCTTACACTTGTGGCCCAAGAAATATTTGTCATCACAATTATAACAAAGGCCTTTGAGTTGGCGTTCAACTATTTCATCCCTCGTCAATTTTTGGATTTTTAATGGGGCGGAGGGAGTAGTGGGAGTGACGGGTTTAGGGTGAGGAATAAAGGAGGGTTTTCAGTTTTGAGATGATACCACATGTTGTGCTTCTTTATCTCTTTTAGTAGCCTCCACCCAAGTCGAGGGTAGAGCCATGAGGACATGGGCCCGAATCTCCTCCTTGAGGCCACTAATAAAACACTCTAGAAAGAAAGCATCAATCATTCCCTCTGTTTGAAAATCTAAGTGTTCAAAGGCAGCTATGAAGTCTTCTACTGTTCCAGATTGCTTCAACTTTGTTAAATGGCCCAAATGGTTGGTGTTCATGTCAAAGCGTTCATAAAGCTCAGTCACAAATTGGGTCCAAGCAATATACCCTTGACGAGACGTTTTTCTCCATTTCCACCATTGCCAATGTTCTTGATCTAGATGGAGAAAACCATATCGGAGTTTGACCAAGTCATCGGTAATACCATATAAAGAGAAATAATGTTCCATTTGGGTTACCCAACCAGTGGGGTCCGAGACATCAAATTTGGTCACGTCCACCCGCGGAAGGCATATGTCACATTGAAAGTGATGGAACTGAAAGGTATGGGAATGGGAGGAAGTTTCACCTTCATTCTTTGGATGTGCTTCTAAGAAATGGTCATCTGTAGGGATCTTCAGTTTGGTGCAGAGTGCTGCAAAGACAGATTCAAGCTAGGTGGTAAGTTCTTGTTTGACTTCTTCCATTGAGGACTGCATGGTTGTATTTATGGTAGCATTGATGGATGAATCGATGGAGGCAACAATGGCACTGAGTTGTTTTAATTCTTTTTGGGTTTCTAGGAAACCGGATTGCATGGTGTTGAAGCGAGCTTCCAGGTCTTGGCTACGGGTATGGGCCATGAGGATGGGTGAACTGAAAAGGGGCGGGCGGGGTCAAAAAATTTGTCTAAAAATGATATGGATGAAAGTGATAAGGGCGGAGAGATGAATCCAATGGAATAGTTATACTCCAGTCTGAAGAATACTGCAGTGATGAAATCCCCAGATGTTTAACCAGAAAGAGATGTGTATTTACTTGGCAACCTGAACACAGTTGCACGGCAATAGAGCTGGTCTATTTTTAATTCGTTTATGTTTCTGTCCCCCAAGGGTTAGGTATTCAAGGGTTCTACAGATAAGGGTTTTCCTTGTGCTATAACTCTCTGATATACGTGTGGGGTCCAACAGTAGTACTTGGCCCAATATCTCAGGGCACTAACTAAGGAGGATAGATCGTACCCTTATCCATACTACCCGACTACCCAGGTACTAGAGAGTATCTTCACGAGTGTTGTTCTCGGTGACACTATAGCAATCCAGCAGCTTATAGGTTTATCTAAAGAGGGATTCAGGAAATCTAGGTTGATCCGTACACAGGTGTTGTCTGATGCGCTACCACTCGAAGGGGTACCAATAGGGGTTACAAGGGTGGCCAACATATGTGCGCTTAAGAACCACTTGTATTTCCTGTGTGTATGAATCCCTCAACCATGGGTTTATGTGCATAACGACAGATCTCTATGGTTTAAAGACATTGGAATACGTCTCTACCATGGAAAAAAAATTCCCACAAATTTTGCTAAGGAAAGTGCTCTGATACCACTTGCAAGATACCAGATATAAAAAATAAGCAAAACAGAAATAAAATGCTAGAAATGGCAGAATAACAGTAAAATATCCATCATAATCTCCACAATAACATAGAAATGATCTAAGAACAGTAATAGAAATAACACTTTGATTCAGAAAGCAATGTTCACAGGCCTCTTTGAGGGGGAAACCTCCAATCGAGAAGTGCTCTATTACAATAATCTCCCAGCTAGGGTTTTCATACCCTCAACCCTTATTTATACAAAATGTTTATCAAGAGAAGCATCTAGAGGAAGATCCTTCTAGAAGCAGAATCTTCTATTAGGTCTTCTTACATCCTCCTTATTCTATTTTATTGAAAGGCCTTATTAATATTGACCTTTATTACATCCGAATATATTAATCTACCTATGTGCGGGTTAGGACCCTAATAGATTCCTTCTTGGGATCCTTTTTCTCTGTGATTTGTACAAGAGTCACCAGGGACACCTCCAGACTTTCTTCATCATCATAGATGTTTATCAATTCACAGAGGGGGTTTGGTGCACTTGCTCTACCTAATGTTATTACTATCTCTGGCTAATCTAAAACATCCCCTGGTGATCCATCCTGTGGTGTTGTAACTTCAGGGTTATCTACCCTGATGATTTCATCAATTTTTATTAGCTTAGGGTTGCTTGGACCTACCCGGCTTTCATTTGGGTTTTCGATAGGGATCCCTATCATTCCTATGAGGTCTGGTTCATATTTCAGTTGATTAATTACTCGTTTCACATGTTCTATCTTGAGAAATACCCTTGCCTGTGCATCTTGTTTCATAGGGAATCCTCTATCCTGAATCGAAGCCACCAGGGGAACCTTTGTTGCTTCTCCCACTCTGATTTCTTCCTTGGCTCTGAGGGCCTCTTGAGGCGATTTCTCTATGGTCGTTGCCTATTCATACAAGATCATGGCCCTGAACCTGGTCATTTTTGGGTCGGCCATCGTTTCTACCACCTAATCCCAGTCCTGGGCATTTTCCGTGAAGACTTAATATTCAAATTTATCGTGGGCGTACAACCAACAGGATGACACTTGTGAAGCGTGTTGCAATACCGGGCCCTTTGGATCATTCTTGTGGAATCGTCCTATCTGGAACCTGAAATTGAGCTGGCTTATCCCTTCTTGTTTTTCTTGAGTTGTATCTTTAACCAAGTAGTAACCTGCATGGAAACCATAGGGAATGAACACCCGCTTCTTGTCCTTGACCAGGGTGGATTTGTTGCCTTGGAAGATGGTTTGATAGAATATTTATTCTACTAGAAGCCCATTCAAGATGTGAACTGGTAAGAAATATGGTTCTCTAGTGGCCCTGAACACCTTGATTTAGGTGTCTCTCTCATCCAAGTATGAGTGGCATACCTTGGAAATCATTTTCTTGGTTGCAGCCGATAGTCTCAGGCATTCCTTCTTAAAAAGAATGAAATAAATTCATGCGATGAATTCATTGCAGATGAGGGAGTAAGACTTCTTGTACCTGTTCACCCATAGGATGCTAAAATAGATGTGGATCGGGAGCTCTGCGACATTCCAGCTCAGATTCATACCGAAGAAAATGTTTCTGGTGCAGATGACATCGAGAAAATATGATTCCTTGTAGAAATATGGTGTCTCTCCTTCCTTCGACATCTGAGCCTGTTTTATGCAGATGCTCAGTTGTTTAGAAATTATTGCTCCCCAGTTGAAACTGATGCTTAATATCTCCGCTGTGTAAGAAAAGGTGTTGGCCCTTGGTTATGGAAGCAAGTGAGGATCAAGGAAGAAAAGGAAAAACATGAACTGCACGGAAGACACAATGACTGTTACTGGGTTGAGGTGAGCAAAAGAGAAGAAAATACGGAGTGAAGTAAGAGAAAGAAAGTCATTGGACAAGGAGATCGAGGATGATAGATCAACAAGAAATAAGGATCCTGGACAACTCAACAAGCGGAAAAATCCACCATTGGATTCTTTGGAGCACCGCCCAAGAAGGAAGGAAAGACAGGATGGCGAAGCTTGAAAACGTGGGTCAAGTTGACCTAGGGTTTTAGACACCTAGGGTTTTGGTATCTAGGGTTTTGACATCTAGGTTTTGGCCTAAGGATGTCGGTGAGGTATTGTAATGTATAAATAAGAACCTAGATGAGGAAAGGGGGTTCGTTCTAGTTTGTTTATTGGCATGAGTGATTATTGTTGTGTGTGAGAGAAGTGTTAAGTGTGAGAGCCTTCTGGTATTGTAATATGTTCAGTTGGGTGTGAAGATCAGTCCTACAGCTGGGTGCGCATGAAGGGGAGAGATACAGAGGAGAAGAAAGAATATCTTCTAGCTAAGAGCACAAACAAGAACTGTGTGCTTCATCTTAATATATTATAAGCATAGTTTTGTGGTCATATCCCTAGAGAGAGGGTGAACCACGTATATCTTGTGTTGTGTGTGTGATTGATGCTCTGTTCTTTTTCATTTGATATACTGCTATTGCATTACTGTGTTAGATCTGACTGACAGTTGTGTGGAGTAGATCTAAGTTGGTAATTGATATATGAAGGTTGTATTGTTCTTCTATTAGATCCACTTGATATTCCCCTTTGGTTGTAAAAATCCCTGTACTGCAACCCCCCCATAGCTGCTTTAGGTGAGACTGCATCTACCTCGCAGGTGTTTCCAAAAGGGCTAGTAGTTAGTTCTTGTTGGTGCACTCTTGGAGATGAACCCTGGGTTATCCCCTATGCCAAAAAATGGTTTCATTGTCAAAACAGGAATATTCTTGAGGGAATGTCAAGGTGGTTTCCAGCAAAGATAGAGATTTAAAAGTGGATATAGGATCAAGAAAAGGACTTTGCTGAATCCCATAACAAGAACCCTAATCTTAGTACAGAGGATTGGTTGGGAATATATATCTTTACTGATATACACTTGATTTTCTTTGTAGGAATCCATCAGGATCAATATGAGTGGTTAGCTAGGTTAGCAGATACCCAGTTTGAGATCATATCTAGACCTTCTATGGTTTGAACGTCGGCGTTGATCAAGAAGTTCAAGAGAGTCGATAATGTCATGTCATGAGTAGTGTATCACTGGTTTGATAGCACCATTGGAGGGTACATCACCGAGTTTGTTGTTGACATAGTAGAGTCATATAGCCAAGCCGAGAGATATTTCTTCAAG
>SNQJ01S0029188.1:148544-178086 GCA_010110895.2 Picea sitchensis
AAGCCGAGAGATATTTCTTCAAGGGACCCAGAGGAAAAATTTTACACTTTCTAAAGTTGAGGATCAAGATGCTATGGCATGAGAAGAATATATTGAAGATACAATAGATTGGTTAGATTTGGAAAATCTAATGTTCAATAATTCGAATAGTGATAGTGACATAGAGGCTGGACAAAAAAGAAATAGGAGAGCATTCAGAGAAGTTCATCTTGCGAATCTGTTCGAGCAGAACTACCGGGATGATGGATTCTACAATGGAGAAGAGGAAGATCTGAAGGACGAAGATCATTCAAAGCCCGCTAGGATAGAGGAAGGGAAAGATGAAGAACCTCACCGGGATGAGCCAAAAACTTCAGGAACTGCATAGAATGTTGAAGTAAGTACTATTAATCCTCATGTTGTTTTAGCAACACTAATTAATTAGAATAGTTAGAGTCACTAGAGTCCTTAGAGTGTTATTACTAGTAGTTCAACATATACTCAGACAGGAAACCCAGGCAGCTCTATGGAAGATGAGATGAGGCTCCCTATCTTTAGGGGAGATGGATCTGAATATCCTAATCAGCACTGGTTTCTATGTGAAGCCATATGGAATATTAAAAATGTCACCGACGAAGCTGTTAAAAGAACTTAGTTTAGCACTACTCTGAGAGATCGCACACTGATATGGTACATGAAGCTTGTCCAAGGACTTGCAGAGTCTAAGCCACTAAATCAGATCAAGAATGTGTTGATTGCAGAGTTCAATAAACCCAAATCAGAGTCACAATGTATTACAGAGATGAAACAGATCAGGAAGAAGGTAGTCGAACCCATTTGGGAATTCGATCAGATATTCAAGAACTTAACAGGTTGATTACTTTTCAGATCCCAGATGAGAAAAACAAGGAATGGTTCATTGTTTCCCTCTTACCACACATCAGATTTCCTCTGATGTAATAGAATATTTCTTCGCAGGCTGAGGTGTTGGAGATCACCATGAAGTTAGAATCAATCCCTATGGGAGAATCCATCTCAGGGATGAGTTAAATATTGAGCCAACTAACTAGTTTGTCTCTGTAGGTCAAGGATATGAAGAAAGATAAGGGAAAAGATAAAAGAGAAGACATCTGGTGTGTCATATGAAAATCAGAAGTCCATGACAAGGAGCACTGTCCCTTATTTCATGAATACTTGGACTCAAGAACTCTGAGCCATTTGAAGCAAGTCACCCTACCCTGGGATGAGGTATGCAGAAATAGACATCGCCCTGGTGAGTGTTATTACATGCAAAAATACGTTCAGACACCCACAAATTTGTATTTCACATTCTGTAAGTCCATGGGGTATGATGATAGTGATTGTAGGGCTTATGAACTCATTCACAAAAGTTCAAGGTGAAGTACAACAAGAAGTAAACATTACACAGTATAATTCTCCAGGAAGAGGAAACTTCAATGCTCGTGGTGCATTTAGAGGAGGAGGAGGAGGAGGAGGTATGGGTCGAGGTCATGGAAAGATCATTTGTTACATATGCGCACAACTAGGACACTCGACAAGGGATTATCAGAACCCTTACACTACTTGCAGCTACTGCAGTTCACTTGAACATGTTATAGAAGATTGCCATGTGTTGCTAGCTAATCTTCAAGAGAGACGAGGACCTCAGCAAAACCTACAATTAAAACTGATATATGATGAACCTCACAGAGAAGATCCTAGAGTCATTGTTATCACTAGAGGAGGTGCTGTTATAGGAGAATATAGACTGAACCAAGGAAAGACTACAGAAGACTCAAGAGTCATGAAAGATACAGAGAAGACCCAAACTTTTGATGCAAAGAAAGAAAAAAAAAATTGAGAAGGCAAGAAGAGAATTCATGGGAGATCAAGGTTCTTCATCAAATACACAACCAGAATTCTGAGAATATGGAATGCCTCTAGCATTTGATCAGTCTTCTCTGCCAAATAAGGAAAAGAGGTAAGAAATCTCATGGAGTTTTTATATACTTGTATTAAGTTGATTCAGGATGAAAGTGTTGTACAAGAGCTACAAAGTTTAATTAGACAGTATGAGCTAGGAAAGATAGACCCCTTATTGAATAGGGAAGTACACCAAGTCTTTAAAATGAGAAGGACAAATAAGGAATTACACTTGAATTCTCAAATAGTAGAGTATGATATAGACTATGTGGTCCTCGACTTAGGGTCGGAGGTCAATGTCATGACGAAGAAGACCTGGGAACTGATGGGAAAACCGAAGTTGATATATTCCCCTATCGGTCTTAGGATGGCTAATCGGCAAGCTATAAGCCCCTTTGGAATATTGGAACATGTCCTTGTGGACATTGACGGAGTAAGAACGTTTGCAGATTTTGAGGTAATTGAGATAGTTGATGATAGTTGTCCTTACCTTGCACCATTAGGAATTGATTGGGATTTCAATAATTCCACTGTGGTTGATTTAAAGAAAATACGTATGACATTTGAAAGAAATGGCCTTAGGTTCATTTCACCTTTAGATCCATATGAAGGTCAATAGTACAGAAAAATTATCAGAGCAGAAGACCGCGGATATGAACTGGCAAACATATACAAACTAACAACCAGACAACAAATTACATTAATCCTATGACGGATGGGAACCTAAGTTGGCGAAGTGTTAGCACATGTTCATCAGATTCAGAAGAAGCACTAGAGAACAGGAAGAACAAAATGTATGAAGTATCCACAAGGAGATGTGCTAGATTAACCAGAGAATTTTGTTGCATCGACACAACAGTAAGTAACTTACCCACCTTTGATGGTCTAGATCCTTTAGAAACCTTCTTGTCAGATTTCGAAGAAAATGTACCAACACAAAAGAGATTGTTGGCAATGGATGAAGCCTTGAAAGCAACACTGAAAATATGGTGGGGGACACACAAAAGGAATATTACAGACTGGGTACAATGTCATACTTTGATGACAACGCGGTTCTCAACACAAGTAGAAGGTTGCGAAGTTAGGTACACAGGTCGAAGTTGTCCGAAGGACCATGTGTGAAGTTGCGAGGAATCTTGGAGCAACATTCCTCAAGAGCATTGGGTGCATAAATTCATTGAAACGCTAGACACAACCCCTATAAAATGGTATCTACAAGAACTGCGCCTCATCAATGCAGATTGGGAAGGTATGACTCAGAACTTTGTAACCACCTTCTTATTTGAAATTCAATATATTTCAATAGATCAAGCATTACAGATTATAAGACAGAAAGTATTTGAGGAGGCATCTAGCCTCCCTTTGGAACAAGAAGAGGATGAATGGACTGCTCCTCTCCAGAAGCTACAAGGTTGTTGCAACATCAATGCTGATGAAGACAATGATCCTAGGAAGGTGAACATCGCCGAAATAGAAGGCCAAAGAGATGTGGAAGGACTAGGAGTTGAGCCACCATTCATTTGACAACTTATAAAGATCAATAAAGTCAATATTGGAACAGAGAAAACACCAAATCTTGCAAATGTTGGAGATTATTGGGATGCTTCTACTATTGACAAAATCACAGAGTTACTGCACAAATATTAGGACTTGTTTTCTACCAAGTTCACTGATATGAAGGGCATTAAAGGGCCTATGGGAGAGATGATTATCCCTTTGAAACCAGAGGCAAGACCAGTCAAATAAAGACCCTACAGATTGAACCCTAAATATAAGGGGAAAGTGAAGATTGAACTCGACATAATGCTGGAAGTAGGAATCATAGAACATGTTGAAGAGTTGGAGTGGGTTAGACATATGGTAGTGCAAGACAAGAATACATGAGAGATTAGGATCTGTGTCGATCTCATGAATCTGAACGATGCCTATTTGCATGACCCCTTCCCTACACCATTCATTGATGAAGTATTAGATAATGTGGGAGGCCAAGAGGTATATTCCTTTACAGATGTATTTTCAGGATACCATCAGATCCGAATTGCCAAGGAAGATCGCCATAATACCATGTTTGCAACAAAATGGGGATCCTATCAATATACAGTGATGCCATTTGGATTGAAGAATTCCCCAGCCATCTTTTCCAGGGTTGTGGTCGAAGCATTCAAGAAGTTCCTACATAAATTTCTAGATGCATACTTTGATGATTGGAATGTTTTTAGTTTATTGAAGAATCACATTGAATGTTTAAGGCTAATGTTGGACAAGTGAAGATAGTGTCATATTGCCTTAAACCTGAAGAAGTGCATTTTATTTTCACCATTTGGAGTGTTGTTAGGTCATATCGTATGAAAATAGGGACTGCTAGTAGATCCATCTAAAATTTCCATTATATTTGACCTGCCCCCTTCTACTTTAGTTAAATAGTTGTGCACTACGCTGGGACATATTGGATATTGCAGGAAGTTCATTAAAGGATATGAACAGATTACAACACCCATGGAGAATATTTTGAAGAAATATTGTCAATTTCACTGAATAGAAGAATGCCAGCAAAGCTTCGAGACACTGAAGAAAAAAATGGTTACGACGCCCATTCTGGTTTTTCCAGATTGGAGTAAGGAATTTCACGTGCATGTCGATGCATCTTCCATTGCATTGGGAGTTGTATTAGAACAACCTGGAACATGAGACATTGAACACCCATTAGCCTTTGCTAGTAGGAAGCTATCAATAGTCGAGATTAATTACACCACCACTGAGAGAGAAGGGTTAGCCATGGTATATGCACTGCAAAAGTTTCGCCACTACTTGCTGGGAGGACACTTTAAAATTTTTACTGATCACTCTGCGCTGAAATACCTAGTCAACAAACCAGTGTTGGGGGATAGAATATGCATATGGCTTATGCTATTTCAGGAATATGATTTTGAGATTGTGGTTAAGACGAGAAGAATGAACAAAGGTCCTGACCACTTTTCGAGGTTGGAACATGGAGAACAACCCACTAATTTGGAGGATACACTGTCGGATGCACAACTGCTAGCCATCAGAAATATTGATGATGACTTTGCAATGATAGTCTAGTTCTTGTCAATAAGAATGGCACCTAGTGAGTATACCATCACCCATAAGAAATGGTTGGTAGTGCGTGCTACATACTTTTCACTCATAGCTAGAAAACTATATAAGATGGGACCTGATGAGATATTGGGGAGGTGCGTTATGGAGGAATAACACTCGTTGATCCTCACAGAAGCTCATGAAGGCATTGCAGGAGGACAATACACAAGGAAAGAAACAACGTGGAAGGTTATTAGAGTTGGCCTTTGGTGGACTACCTTACAAAGAAATGATAAAGACTATTACAAAGCTTGCGATGTATGCCAAAGAGTTGGGAAACCATACAAAAGAGATGAAATGCCTTTAGCACCGCAGCTGACCCTACAATAATTTGAGAAATGGGCCATCGACTTCGTGGGACCTATAAACCCACCAGGGAAGCGCACAGGAGCAAGGTACATCATTACCATGACAGAATACTTGACCAGATGGGTTGAAGCAAGAGTAGTTAAAGATTGTAGTGCAACTACAACTGCACGCTTCATATTTGATGACATCATGACTAGGTTTGGATGCTCGAATATCCTTATGAGTGATCAAGGCACACATTTCATAAATAATACCATTGAAGCCTTGACTGAGGAATTTCCAGTCCATCATCATAAGAGCACACCTTACCATCCACAAGCGAATGGGATAGTTGAAGCATTCAACGAGATCTTGGACACAATGCTGACGAAGATTTGTAGTGTGAATAGGGATGACTGAGATTTAAGAGTACCAACAGTAATTTGGGCCTGTATAACCACTTGCAAGAAGCTAACAATGCAGACCCTTTTTAAGTTGGTTTATGGTCTCGAAGTCGTTGTCCCAATGGAATATTTGGTACCAAGCCTAAGAATCATTGCCTTTACAGGTATGGATGATGCTAGCATTGTTCAATAGAGGCTTGTGCAGTTGGTCAAAATAGAAGAAGATAGATTTATTGTAGGATTCCATCAGCAGTTATAGAAGGAAAGAGAGAAGGCGTATCATTACAGGCACATCAAGAAGAAGGCATTTAAGCAAGGTGACTTGGTATTGGTGTATGAAAGTAAGTTCATGAAACATCCAAGAAAGTTTTGAATGCATTGGCTTAGACCATACGAGATTGCATATGTTATAGAAGGAGGAGATGCACAGTTGATGACTTTGAATGGAGAATGGAAGGAAGGTTTGGTAAATGAGAGCCGGTTGAAATTGTATTATGACAACCAGTTGCCTTGCATCTCTCAGTAAAAGAATGAGGAAAGGGGTCTAGGTGCTAGGTGTAGTTGAAACTGGGTAGCAAACACAGAAAAGATAGTTTGCACAAGGAAGGGAGGCATAAATCTGAAAGAAAAGGATTCCCTACGTAGTTCGATGATTGAAGAAAAACATAAGGATAAGATCTGAAGTGCCTCAGGATGAGTCACAGGTGAATGTTGGGGGCCTGTTGGCCCTTGGTTATGGAAGCAAGTGAAGATCAAGGAAGAAAAGGAAAAACATGAACTACGCGGAAGACACGGTGACTATTATTGGGTCAAAGTGAGCAAAAGAGCAGAAAAGATGGAGTGAAGTCAGAGAAAGAAAGTAGTTGGATGAGGATATCGAGGATGATAGATCAGCAAGGCAGAAGGATCATGGACAACTCAACAAGCAGAAAAATCCACCATTGGATGCTTTGGAGCACCGCGCGAGAAGGAAGGAAAGACAGGCTAGCAAAGCCCTCAAAATGTGGGTCAAGTTGACTTAGGGTTTTGGACACCTAGGGTTTTGGTATCTATGGTTTTGACACCTAGTTTTTGGCCTAAGGATGTTGGTGAGCTATTGTAATGTATAAATAAGAACCTAGATGAGGAAAGGGGGTTTTTTCTATTTTGGTTATTGGCATGAGTATTGTTGTTGTGTGAGAGAGAAGTGTTAAGTGTGAGAGACTTCTGGTATTGTAAGATCTTCAGTTGGGTGTGGAGATCATTCCTACAAATGGGTGCATAGGAAGGGGAGAGATAGAGAGGAGAAGAAAGAAGATCTGCTAGCTGAGAGTGCAGAAAATAATATTTTTGTGGACGTAGCCCTAGAGAGAGGGTGAACCACATATATATTGTGTTGTGTGTGTGATTGATTCTCTGTTCTTTGTCATTTGATATACTGCTATTGCATTATCATGTTAGATCTGACTGATAGTTGTGTGGAGTATATCTAAGATGATAAGTGATATATGAAGGTTGTATTGTTCTTGTATTAGATCCACTTGATATTCCCCTTTGGTTGTAGACATCCCTGTCCTGCAACCCCCCCATAGCTTCTTCAGGTGAGACTGCATCTGCCTCGTAGGTGTTGCTGAAAGGGACAGTAGTTAGGGTTTGTTGGTGCGCTCTTGGAGATGAGCCCTAGGTCTACCCCTGTTCCAACAAAAGGGCATCCACACCCATGAAAATATGGAGCAGTACTTCTCTCCATACAATCGATAGATGAGAGCCATAAACTAGATGTATGGATCCCTCGAATTGGTCGTTGAGTACTAGCCAGTGCTCTGGTTGGTGTACTTATTATCGTGCCTCCACCATGAGGCCATCACCTACCTGGTGTCATGGCGCTCATAGAACTTCACGACAAAATATGTGTTTAGTCGTTCCCAAGGATCTATAATCTTGTAGTATTTATGAACTTCCACCAGTAAGAACACTTTGACACACCCACCATTATCATCGTTGATTAAACATTTTTTTGTGTGTCTGTTTGGTCGATGAGCCACTTCAGGACTTCAATACAAGGAAAAAAAAGGGGTTCTTCTTGCCACCATATGCAGGTATGACTGACGGATGTTCAAGAACACTTCGTCGTCGAGTGCTCTTATATGGATCACTGTGTGGTACATATTCTGGGTATTCCTCCCAGCTGATATTGTTAAAGAGTTATCCCCAATGTGGGAGTGCCATATTGGACCTTATGCTTGCCTCTATATCTCCAAAGGCTAAAGTATGGATAAAATCCTTCTTCATTGTTTTTTTGATGACAGGTTTCGGCCTCAGAGTGTATTCTTATTGTTTTGTGGCCCCTAGAGAGGAGCCTTCACCTACCTCTGGTTATTTCATCTTCGGTGCCCTCGACAATCATCTAGTGGTTGTATTTTATGGTGACATTGTTCCTGAAACTAAAATAAACCTCCAAAGACTATGTAAAGAAGAAAAACTGGATAGAAAACATATAATTTGCAGCCATGTAAAATTTACAATACTTGGATACATACCTATGAAACTTGCTAAAACCTGGTTATTTTGATACTCACGGGATCTCTGTAGCCTTTGAATTACTCCTCTTGCTTCTCCAGACGCTCTAAATTTCCTTATGAACAAAATGATTTCATTTACAGCCGATCAAGAGAATTTAAACCAGGGAAGAACTTACGTGTTGCATCAACCATTCAATTCGGGTGATGAGTGAAATTTAAACAAATCGGTGCTGAATATATACAACTTAAATTCATCGTGGGTTGATGGCAAAGGGATGGGGGTGATGTGGTTTATCGGTGATTTTAAATGACTATTTTTATTGGCGCACGAGGTAGAAAATAATGCAGGATTTGGTATTAATCATCCCCTTAAATGCTAAAAGTCCGATCTTATCTAACACTAAAACATCCCATCGCGTCGATCTCTCAATGAGTGGATTGGATATCGGGGGATGTGTTATGAATGTTTTCGTTGATGTCCTTCTGCAAAAATCTCCAACACCGATCAATTTCACCATACAATGTTGTCGTGGAAAAGATGACTTGGAGTTGTGACTTGGACCTAGGGAACCAAAGAATGAGTTGGGGTAAAACTAGACTGTATGGTTCTCTAATCTGGTAAAGACATGTGGTGTTGAAGACCAATGACCTAATTCATGTGTAACAATTAGATTTGGGAATTTTCTTCAGTTGTTCATTCTTAAAACAAACCTTATCTTGTCGATGTCAAAAAGTATCTAGGGTCGGCGATCGGCTACAAACCTATCAAGTGATTCCTTCGGATCAACTTCTTCAAAAAGTCTCGATTGTTGAAAATGCATTGAGGATTGGCGATCAGGTATAACACTATCGTGGTCGAAATGTTTGTTGTGATCCCTCTGGATTTCCTCGATTTTGAAAAAGTGCGTCGGGGATCGACTATAGGTGACTTCTTTTCATTCTTTGTTAACATCTATCCCCCTCGATTTGTTCCAATGCCGAAGGGGAATCAGCTATCAGCGTTATACTTATGCAAGACTTGTTGCAAAAACAAATAAATACTTTTGCCGATACTGATGACGATCGACTACTGAGGTTTCCCGAGTGGTTCTTTTCCTTATTTGAATTCCTTCCAATGTGGAATCTAAGCGCTTCAGGTGAAGTTTTTTGGCTGTTGATTCTTTATTTAGGTGTTAAGGACTTTTAATTCATGGGGTTCCATAAGTTAAAACAAACCTGAATATCTGATGAGAGTCATGATAATAAGCAAAGACAAAACATTTCTCAAAATGAAGTCAAATTAGACAGTGCAAAGATCAAGTGGTACCCAAAAAAGTAATAATTTGACATAGGATTTTTTAGGGTGTGTTGAATGCTCAACAAATGGCGATTTATTGGACGAAAGTAGAATACACGTTACTACCTCAGGCTTGTCTAATGCAAAATCCGGTTGAGAACTTAACTAGTTTTTATCAGAGCCTCTTTTGTCCTTGCATTTGAAATTCACTAGTTGGTGCATTCAGGACTACCTTTGGGGTTTTCAACCTTTATTCCACCTTTGTTTCCTACAAAACTGACTCATTTCCCTTTTGAAAAGAGTCTAGTAAAGAATTCAGTCTCACTAGGGCTTTTAGTTACCCTTATTCACTTGCTACGGTGTTGCTCCACTGCCAGCAAGCGTCCATAGCCCCAGCAGATTCACCTCGACGTCACAGACCTTGCTTCACTGCCAGTGAGCATCCATAGCCCCGGCGGAGTTATATGCATACCCTCTCCTACTGTGTGCTCATTTGATATAGTTGATTTTATTTTGGTAGAATGCCCCAAGCGAGTAGGAGAGCAGGACATTTGTTATTTGTAAAATGAGATGGTTAAGGTGAAAATTTTGCTAGCTTTGTCTCTGAGGTACATGTAGTGCTTTCCAGCTTACCATATTTCCCTTAACGTTTTACCAGACCACCAAGAAGACACTTCATTTATTTTCCAAGGTTTTTCCTCTACGCAGATTAGATAGAGAACCCCTTAGAACAACCATAGGTCCCCTTAGCGCTTCTTGTGTTGTGTGTGAGCGATGAGTCAGGAATAGAGTTTGCCATATCACATGAATTGAGGTCAACCATCGTCTTGATAAACACAATATTCGAAAGTGAAGAAGCACTATAACAATAAACAAAAACCAAAATGCATTCCGCAATCGACCTAGCTAACAAAACATCATGAAAACATAAACAGATTCTTTTTATTTTTATTTTTTTTAAATGGAAATATTGTTTTAGGGCTTGGCCATTCACCGAGAGGGCGTCAGGTTACCCCCTCATATTTTTCATCCGATACATTCCTATCCTAATCTTCTCGGTCACCTGAAAAGGTCTGAGCCAGTCTGAGCCATAGATTCAGAAACTTAGAATGTTTTCCTTTCGAATCATTTGCTCTGTCCCATTTTAGGACTAAGTCTCCCACTTCAGAATTCTTCTCTTTATCCTTATCCTTATCAAACCACCTTTTAACTATCTGCTGATGAGCTATGAAATTTGATTTGTCTTTCTCCCTTTCTTCTTCCAACATGAGGAGAGTATCAATTCTTTGTTGTATGACTGATGAGGGTTGTCCTCTAGAATCCTGAGCAAGTTGAAGAGATGGAAGGTATAGCCCATTTGGGAGAATGGATTCTTGTCTGTATACCAGAAAGTATGGGGAATTCCCTATATCTTCCTTGGGTGTAACTCTATCAACCCATAAATCATTATGAAGTGAACTATGCCAATTCCTTTGGTTGTCTGCAACTCTTTTCTTTAATATTCTCATTGTTGGAGTTACTTCAACACACACATAGGAATTTTTTTTTCTTGTTTATTAGTCATAATTAGTCATTATCCAGTCTCCTATATTTTAGGGGACAATATTCCACCAGGATAATATTCTCTTTCAGTTGACACTTCAGTTTGACTAGTTGAGTTGAGTCTAGATGTTGCATTGGTTTTGTCACCATGCAACATTGGGATCATCACCATGATAATTCGACCTTGCCTTGGGATCATCACCAAATTGGTGCATTAGCCTTGATTCCCTGAGTTAACTCCTCCTCACTACTCTTTGTTCAGTCAGTTAACTGAAGACTAGTTGACTAGTTAACTCAACTAGGTGGCAGTTCAACCCCATAACTGCCTAAGAGACTAGACTAGGTGGCAGTTCACTCACGTAACTACTGGTGTGTGTCTATATCACTCTAGACCACAACTATGGTGCATTGGTTCACCTCCAGTGTGAACTCATTGAGATATACAGAGTATATCATGTGTAAATTATTCATTATTCAAAACGGTTAATGATAATTCTTTCTCTCCTTCTTTTTTCTCCAATTCTCCCTGCAAATGTGTGTATCATTGTTTAGATAGATTTATCTTGTGCATTTTAAACACATTTACATGGTATTAGAGCCAATGGACTGCTAATAAAAATCTACACAAAATGTTTTTGCAAGTACAAAAGATTGAAGACAGCAGAAAGATGGATTTCCAAAAAGAATTCATTCTTACACCTTACAACTATTTTGCATGGAAGGCGAAAATAACCATACATCTCCAAACCATAGGGTTGTATAGGTCAACCTTGAATACAGATACAAAACTAAAATCGGCCATAGAAAAATCCAAGTACTTGAATCGCATGGATGAGACACTCGGAACAATTTGCAGTCTTATTTCTCCGTATCTCCTTTTTCACATATCTTCCTGTAAGACTCACAATGAAGACTGGACCACCTTGGAAGGGATATTTGTAAAATAGGATGAGATGAGGAGACACATGATAGAGGTGGAGCTTCTCACATTAGATCCAAAAATCTTTGAAAATATCCAAGATTGCTTTACAAAATTCAAGGATTTACTGTCTCAACTAAAAGCTTGCAGGGTTGATAAATCAAAGGAGGAGAAACAAATGGTTCTCGCCATTCTCTCCAATATTGGTCCTAAATTCTCTGTATTCATATCCACATTCCATACTTTCATATTAACCTCTGGAGACACCTGGAAGATGCCTTCTCTTGAGGATTTTATTGAATCCTTGACACAAGAGAAAACCAAGCTCATCAACATGGGAACAATCAAAGGCCCAAGGGCACATGCACTCACTATGCATTATGGAAGCCACAAATATCAGAAATCTAAAGATAAAGATAAATACAAATCTCATGCACATCTGAAGAAGGAAGGGTACACAAAACCCTTCACTGATGCCTTCGGATCCAAAGGGAAAAAAAAAAGAAAAGGGGAGAAATGCATGTACTATCACAAAGGATTCCATTCAGAATCTGCATGCATGAAAAAAAAAATAGATATAATGTCTCAAATACTTAAGAAAAAAAACCTTGGATATCGCATCCCCGAGGGTGCGAAGAAGAAGAAGCCAGAAGATCTGAATTCCAAGAAAGGCAATTCTAGCCATGCCTTGATTGCCATCAACTCCTCTCTTGATGCTTGGATCATTGATTCAGGATCATCACATCACATGGATTCCTCAAAAGTATTATATTATTCTTTGGATGCATGTAAAGGTCCTCCTATTCTGATGGGGGACAACTCTTCTGTCGAAGTCACTAGCAAAGGAAGGATTGAACTCACCAATGGAAGCTTCGAGAATGTGTTGCATGTTTCCAAAAAAAAAATTCAACCTTCTCTCCATGTATTAGATGAAGAATTCCGGCACCGGAAAGAAATTCATATTCACACCAAATTATGTGGACATATACGACATGCAAACCAACTGCAAGGTTGCTACTGGTGAGGTAAATCATCATTCTAGATTGTATACTTTTTCTGAATTCATTGAACCTGATTATGTTTTACTTCTTACTCATGATGATGAAAGTAGTAGGATATGGCACGAAAGGTTTGGACATTTGAATTTCATATAAATGAAACACCTTAGCAAGAAAATATTAGTTGATGGTCTACCAAACATCCATTTCTCCAAGGGAGTGTATGAGGGATGTGTTCTCGGGAAACACCCTCAAGATAAATTCAACAAGGGAAAGTCTCAGAGAGTGTTCACACCTTTAGATATGATCTACAGTGACCTCATGGGTCCTTTTCCACATCCATCAATCAGAAAAGAGAGGTTTTTTCTCATTTTTGTTGACGATTTCTCACGTTTTACATGGAGATCTATTTTCTCAGGCAAAAATCTGAGGTATTTCAACACCTCAAAGATTTCAAAGCCCTAGTTGAGACATAGTCCGGAAAGAAGATAAAATTCCTCTGAACTAATAATGGGGGAGATTATGTAAATCATGAGATCCATAATATTTTTCATGAGGCAGGGATTCAATTGCAGCACACAGTTACCTATACTTCGCAGCAAAATGGAGTTGTTGAGCAAAAAAACCGATCTCTAAAGGAGATGGCATCTTGCATGCTCCATGAAAGTCACTACCACAGGGACTATGGGCCAAAGAACTTAATTGTGAAACATACATACAACACAGATCTCCCCATATATCTATCAAGGATAAGAACCCCCATGAGGCTTCGAGCAGCCTCAAACTGGAAGTGAACCACTTTCTCATTTTGGGTTCACGTGCATGGGCCCAGATTCCTTCTGAAAAGAGGAAGGCACTTGATCCATAGAGAAATGAGTGCATTTTTGTTGGATATCCAGATGGTGTGAAGGGATATAGGATTATTGAGCATAGTGTCCAATTCGAGGAAAGTGTCTCGCATGTACCTCAACAACCGCATGCAGACACCTTCACTCTTCCAACTATCCGAGATGATGAGTATGCACATGCTGACTCTTATTCAGACAATATTTCTGATTCACATGACTCATATGATTCAAATTTAGATTTAGTACAGTCATATGCAGAGTCAGAGCATCCAGATGCAGTTGCAGATCCAGAGAAAAGGCCCAAGTGGGCACAGACTACTCTTCAGGATGCAGGGGATATCATTGGTGATCCATCTTATACTAGGAGGACTCGATATGATTTTGGGGAGCCTCCTATTGCACTCACTACCAATGAACCATTTCCTTCCAGGAATATTTTCTTGGTTCAGTCTTAAGATCCTTAGTCTTATGGAGAGGCTATTGGAAATCCCTTTTAGGAATCTGCCATGCAGAAGGAGTACAACTCCCTCTTCGAGAAACAAAATTGGGATCTGGTTCCCCTTCCTTCTGGGAGGAAACTTGTCATATGCAGATGGGTCTACAGGACCAAGAGCACAACATATGGACAAATTAGAAGATACAAATCTAGGCTTGTCGCCAAAGGCTTTCAACAGGTTCATGGTATTGACTATGATGAGACCTTCGTTCCAATAGCGAAGATGGATTCCATACGATTGGCACTTTACATTTAGTATCCAAGGGATGGGAAGTTCATCAGATGGACGTGAAGAATGCATTTCTTCATGGTGATCTCTCTGAGGAGATCTATATGGATCATCCCCAAGGATTTATGTAGGAATCATCTTTGTTCTCTCGATTGAAGAAGTCACTTTATGGCCTCAAGTAGGCTATGAGGGCATGGTATGCCAATATGGATTCCTACCCATTGTCACTAAAATTTGTACATTGTAAATCAGAACTGAATCTCTACATGCTTAGGACGACTGATTCACTTCTACTTTTAGTTATGTATGTCGATGATTTGCTGAGCACTGGGTGATCGAATTCATTGATTTTTGTAGTCAATAGGATTCTTCATGACAGGTTTTGATGATGGACATGGGTCCACTAAACTTATTCCTTTGACTTGAGATCAGTCAGGATGCATCAGGCATGAAATTCTCTTAGGCCAAGTATGCACGAGATCTCCTTGAGAGATTTCACATGACAGACTGCAAGTCTTCTCCGACTCCTTTCCTATTAGGAGTCAAACTTGAGGATGGTGGAGAGACTCCATTGGTTGAAAGAAAATTGTATATACAACTAGTGGTGATCTTGTTGTATCTCACACATTCCAGACTAGACCTCTCATATGCAGTTGGAACAGTTTCCAGGTTCATACAGGAGCCGCATGAGCTACATTGGAAAGCTACAAAGCATATCCTTCTATACGTACAAGGAACCATCACTTTTGGGATTCATTATGCGGCAGGCTCTACATTATATATCCTCGGGTTTACTTATTCCAATTGGGTTGGCGATAGCACTGATCCCAGGTCCACAGCTGGTTACTCACTCAATCTTGGTTCTGGGCCTATATGTTGGTCGAGCAAGAATAAATCTACCATTTCTCTATCTTCATCCAAGGCAGAGTACAGAGGCGTAGTTAACATAACAATTCAGGTTATGTGGCTACAACATTTTCTCACTGAGTTAAGCATTGAGTTTCATCGATCGATCATCATCTGGTGTGACAACTAGAGCACTCTGAATTTCCACAGAGATCTAGTTCAGAGGCAACAGACAAAGCACATCGAGATACACATGCACTACATATGGGACTTAGTACATGAGGGGATCATCAAATTATAGTTTTTTCCTTTAGCAGAACAAAAGACAGACATCTTCACCAAGACCTTAACTGAGCAGAAGTTCCATTCTCCGCAAAGTCATCTTGGAGTGAAGGACACAGTTTCCTATCAAGTGTAGTTCTTCTTCTTACATGCATTGTACCTTGAAGGGGGGTTTCCCATGAGGTTTTCCCTCTTTCCTCACTTTATTTTCAGTTTATCTTTTGTATTTGGGTACCTAACATGGCCTCATTGTCGAGACCCATTCTTTATTTTCACCATAGTGATGTTCAGGGGGGGTGTTGGAGTTACTTCAACACACACCTAGGATTTTTTTTCCTAAGGTTTTTCCTTGTTTCTTATTCATAATTAGTCATTATCCAGTCTCCTATATTTTAGGGGAGAATATTCCACCTGGATAATATTCTCTTTCAGTTGACAGTTCAGTTTGACTAGTTGAGTTGAATCTAGATGTTGCATTGGTTTTGTCACCATGCAACATTGGAATCATGACCATGCTATTCGACCTTTCGTTGGGATCATCACCAAACTGGCACATTAGCCTTGATTCCCTGAGTTAACTCCTCACTACTCTTTGTTCAGTCAGTTAACTAAAGACTAGTTGACTAGTTAACTCAACTAGGTGGCAATTCACCCTCGTAACTGCCTGAGAGACTAGACTAGGTGGTAGTTCACTCCTGTAACTGTTGGTGTGTGTCTAGATAAATATATACCACCACTATGACACATTGGTTCACCTCCAGTGTGAACTCATTGAGCTATACAAAGTATATCATGTGTAAATTATTCATTATTCAGAACGGTTAATGAGAATGCTTTCATTCTTTCTCTCCTTTTGTCTCCAATTCTCTTTGCAAATGTGTTTATTATTATTTAGCTAGATCTGTTGTATGCAAGTTCAACACATTTACACTCACTAGTTTCTTATTAGTTGATTATGCCACTTCGTTCCCCTATGGATAGTAGTTTGCAGAGTATCTAATTATGATTCCTTTGTCTAGAGAAAACTCTATTAATAAGGTGGAAGAAAAGTAATTTGCATTATCAAAAACAAGGATGGAAGGCACACCGAACCTTGTGATCAACTGTTTTTCTATGAATTGGATCACTACCTTTTCAATTACATGGGTCAGAGGGATGGCCTCAGGGATGGCCTCTGCGCATTTTGTGAAATAATATTTGGCAGTTAGTATGTATCTATGTTGTTTTAAATAACTCGGTGTAATTTCTCCTATGATATCTAACCCCCATTTCTCGAATGGCCTAGAAACAACCATCGGTTGGAGTGGGACAACTTATCTCTTCTCCCTCCCCACTCTTATTTGACAAGTTTTATAGTTTCTAGCGTATGTGTGAGCATCCCTAAATAGGGTAGACCAATAATAACCATCTCTCAGTATTTTATGTGCAGTGGTGTTTCCTGTGAAATTTCCACCTATAGGACCATCATGGAGCTCCTTTATAAATTTGTCTGCATCTTCACGTTTGAGACATCTTAAAAGCACCCCATCATAATTAACACAGAAGAGAACATAATTTATGAGGCGATATTGTACGCATATTAACCTGAGGGATCTCCTTTCTCTAGGTTTTAGGTTTTCTGGGCAAGTCCCGTGATGTAGGAGATAAGTCAATTTCTCATACCAAGACTCTTTCCCTAGGGAGATGTATGAAGATTCACCACACCATAATGCCAATTCATTCTCCCATCGAGGGTCTTCATTTACTTAGTCTTGGGCTTCAGCTTCCAGCTTGCATAACCCTTTTCCTTTATCCAATTTAGCAGGTTTTATATCTAGATCCAATTATTGTACTACTACCATCTAGTTTCCTCTTCTTTCCCCTATCTCCTGTTGAGTGAATAGGGATTAGACTGTAGGGTGAGGCATGATGGGTTTGGTATGGTTATTAAGAATGTAAGATATGAAGTGTTTTATTGCCTTGTATACCGTGCAAGCCTTCTTGTCTATAGCAGGGTAATTTAGTTCGACCCCTTGGAGATTAGTTCTCATGAATGATATCAGGGCCTCGTTGTTGTCATTATCCTTTTGAGTCAATACTGCAACTAACGATTGGTCGGAGGTGAAAGTATAGAGGAAGAAATATTTGCTAAAGTCGGGAATTCGCAACACTAGGGCTTGGGATATCACAGTCTTAATATCGATGAAAGCATGTTTCCATTCATCATCCCATTTGAGTTCAGCATCTTTACGGATCATTTTTTGTAAGGGTTTGACCGTTTTAGCAAAATCGGGGGTGAATTTCCTCACAAAATTAATTTTCCCAAAGAATGATTGCATAGCCTTTTTGTTGTGGGGCAATGGAAGTTGGGATATAGCCCTAATCCTTTATGGATCTAGGCAAATTCCTGCTTGAGATATAATGTGGCCTAAAAACTTACCTTCGTTGACACCAAAAATAGGTTTCTTAGGGTTTAAGGATATATCTTATTTCCTACACCTTTTGAAAATCTAAGTTAAATGTTGGATGTGGTCGTCTCTGTTCTTTGAATACACAGTCACGTCATCCAAATAGAATACTACACATTTGTTGATTATTCCTTGAAACGCTACATCCATGGCCCTCTGGAAGGTTTCCCCTGCATTGATTAACCCAACGGGCATGCATTTATAAGTGAAGGTTCCCCACTTGGTTCAGAAGGTAGTCTTGAAACAGTCTTCTTCTAAAAATAGAACTTGGTTGTAACCTGAAAAATTGTCTAGTAGGGAGAAAATCTCAGAGCCAGACATGGTCTACAAGAATTTCTCCATTGGTGGGACTGGTTAGTTGTCCTTTTCTAAAGCTCTATTGAGGTTTCTAAAATATACACATAGGCAGATCTCCCCAGACATTTTCCTCACAGGAACCAAATTTTCTACCCATGTGAAGTGTCTAACTTGGAAGATAATCTTGGCATCAAGTAGTTTCTTTAACTCATGACACATGAGAGGCTCTAGGGATGGGTGGTATTTCCAGAGCTTATGCTGGAAGGGTTTAATTCAGGTTTAAACGAGATAGTGTGTTGAATGATATGAGTATCATAAGTTTTCATATCTCGGTAGGACCATGCAAAGACATCTTGATATTGCCTGAAAAGTTTGACATAAGTCTTCCTTTCCTCTTTGGATATAGTCTTTCCGAGATTTATATTTTTGGGGTTTTTTGGGGTTCCTAAATTTATAGTTTCATGCGTCTTTGTGTTCTTTGACCCTTTAAATATTTCTCTTAATTCAAAAAGGTTTTCTAAATTGGATATTCCCTTTGGTATCGTGTGAGACCTTGGTTTGGCAGTCGGTTGATCTCTCTAAGGATCGGTTTCTACTGATTGTTCCTAGAAAACTTCATCGTCAATAGCCAAGTCATTAAAATTATCCTGATTGGTAAAAAAAAATTGATCTATTCATCTCCTTCAAAGACCTTCCAATTAGAAATATTGTTGGGCACTAACAGTTTGTAAAGTAGCTCTACAGTGAACCAGGAGGCTTCATAATCTTCTAGAGGTGATAGCCTTAAAGCAGCGATGGCTCGATAATCAGCAAGAATGTTCTTTGTTCTGGGGATCGCTTTAATGTTGAAAGCTTCAAATTGATCTATTAGCTTGTGCACTTCCTGTTGGTAATTTCTCAAGTGTAGAGAGTTTCAATTTATAGTGTTCCTTACTTATCTAACGATGATTTTAGAAGCTCCAAAAACCTTCAATTCTTTAATGCTTAAATCTATGGATTTCTTTAGCCCTTGTACTAGAGCTTCATACTCGGTGGTGTTGTTTGTGCATTCAAATTCTAGTCTACATGACAGGAAATGTTGTTTACCCTTTGGATCAATGAGGATGAACCCACCCCTGACCCTTCTTACGATTTAGAGCCATCAAAGTATAAGGTCCAAAATTCTGGGAAAAACCTATCAGCTCCCTCTTTCTTGTCACTTTCCTCTCATCCTCTTAGTTCTGTGATTTCTAACACAGGTTCTTGACAGAAGAGGGTTTCCTCTAATGTCTTCGAAAATTTCTCTTGAAAAATCATTTCATAGTTTTGAGTAAGAGGTACATCATATGAGAAGGGGGAGAAATTCCTGAAATCGGAGTCACAGGAGTAATTGCCTAGCATGGGGAAATATGTCTTTGAGGGTTCATTAAGGGTTTCTAAGTCGATGACCGTATGTTTTATATATATTTCCCTATTGATCCCGATCATATTTGTGTGTCCCTTTAATGGAAACAAAGGTGAGCCTAGTATGTACTAAAGTATCCATTTAACTTCTCGGACCATGAGCAACTTAATAACAATCCATAAGCTTCTGGACTATCTACTACACTGGTGTCAATTACTTGCACAAATTTAGGGTGTGTCATTATTCTGATCATTAAATCTTTGAGCTCTCCCATGACCTTTACCTGGGTTATGTCTAGTTTTATTACATGTTTATCGCTTTTGAGAGGGAGTACATTTATTTTTTTTCAAATGGACAATGGCATAAGATTAGAGGATTCTCCCAAGTCAACCAAACAATTATGGAGGTTTATGTTGAAGACTTCAAATTTCAAGAGGAACGGTGGGACAAAAGGTTTTCCCTTCTTTTCTTCAGAGCAAGCGTTCATGGTTGGTTTATTCCTTAGATCCGTGGGAGTTATATTTTCTCCTTGGTCAGTTCTTGTTGTAGGATTTTCAACTGATTTCAATGCTTGTAATAGAAAGTAATTTTTTCTAAGGGATTCTACATATGTCCATGACCAATATGTTTTCTTTCAACTTTTTCAAATCTTCTACTATGTTGTAGTCTAGCTTGGGCGATTCTCATGTATGGGAAATTCAAGTGATCAAGAGTTGGTTTTCCTCTCAAAGTTTGGGCAGTAGTAAGATCATTTGAGACAAGTTGACCCCTACTTCATGTTTTCACAACCAAGACCTCTATGGCTCGTTCTTGAACCTCAAATAGTTCATCGGAATGCACTGGTAGGTATGGGTCCCATATAAGCATGGTTGTTTCTTCTAGAAAATCAACCTCTTCCTGATCAGTAGTATTCATAACTGAGCTACTTGATTTTTCGGTTAAGGCAACTTCATCTAGAAATTGGTTGGCCATTAAATTCATAGCATGCACCCATTGTGGGCAGTCTCTTTTAGAGTGTTTCTCTTGGTCATAAGTACAGAAAGATTGAGAAGATACATTTCCTAGATCAATGTTTAAGTTGGTTTGGGTCCTAGATCATCAAGTTTAGTTGGCTCTCAGGGGGTTCAATCACTTTGAACGGTGGATTTGTTTTTAAAAAAGGTTTATATGGCCTCTAGCCTTGGTTTCCTTCCCCTACAATTCTTTTCATGTCTATGATTTTGTTTGACAACTTCTTGAACATGCGTTTTAGGTCTTCTATGTCCCCACTTCCCTCTTTGGGACCTTGTTCTATTTGTTTCCCTGGGGGTATAGTCAATAGTAGTCCTCTCCTGGAAGCAGGTTGAACTTCTTTTTTAAATAATGAGACCTGGCCTTCTTTACATCCCTTCATTTGGAACTCTATTATTTTGTCTTCTTCAAAATTCTCAGCTAAGCTTGCTTTGGCAGCCCTCTTCACAAACATGGATATAGAAGCTGGGAAAGCATTAGCATATACTTTGATTTCCAAATCTTGAGTGGTTTTATCTTAGGGTTGGAATTTGTTTAAGATAGTGGTGAATATTTGATTGAATTCTTTAACCTTCTCCTTTGAACTCATGGTGGCGGCGAACAACTTGGCCATCAAAGCTCCTGTCATGGTTTCTTCTGCAAATTTATCCAAAAAGTCATTTTGAAACTTCGTCCAACTAGTTATAGACCATACAGGCAAGTTAAAATACCACGTGGAGGATGAGTTCTCAAAGTTATAGGGGAAAATTATTTATACTACATCTTCATGTTGTACATTCATCAGTCTGATAGCTAGTATGGATTTTTTGAAATGGTCTTCAAGAAATCCTGAGGTTTCAAGGTCAAATTTAGGGAGTAACTTATCTGGATGTTGGGGAAGGTTATGTACTCATCCATGGATGGCCAAAGCACCTCTGGCCAACCAAGGTTGATTATTCTGAGGTGGGTTTCTCCTTTCTTCATTATGATCATTTTTATCTTCCATGTCTTATGATCTCGAAACTGAGCATTCTGAGTTAAACCCTTCCTCTTCAGAAAAATCATCGGGCTCAGAGAATTCACCGACCAATGTTTAAGGCATTATATTAAGGATATGTTCGATTTTGGTGAGGGAGAAATCTATCAAATCTTCTACTGTGTGCACAAAAACCTGGTTGGGGGACTCGACCACTAGTCTTCTTATTTGTTTTCTTCGAGGAAGTAACGGAGATAAGGGAAACACACTGGTCTGTGAGGCATACGATCTTGTGATTCTTCTGAATTGGCTCGATTCCTCGTGAGGAAGAGCGTAAGGTATCTCAGGGAATAAATGTTCTTCCTTGAGCTGGGGTGAGTTACTCGTTTCAGGAGTACTCAGTGTGTGTGGGTTGTCTTGGGAATGACTAGCCATGCATGTGGGCTATTTTGAATCTACAGGCTCTGTGAAAGATTTTGTAAAAAATATTGTCACCCATTCATTCTTCAGTCCCTCCTTCTAGCGCCAATTTTGTTGAGGGGTCCTAAATCCCTTTAACTCAACAGTAGGAACCAAACCCACCACCGAGACCCAATTAGACTCTGCAACATTTAATAGTGGAATGGTTCTCCAGATCGTGTGATTCGGCCAATTAATCGATAGGATTTACATTTTCTAGTGAAATATCCTCCTTCATTTCGGCATTCTCTTTTGTATTTTCTCTTATAGGTGGGACCATTACAAGATAAAATCCGGTATAAACCAACTAGGTAACAAAGTGAGAAAAAATAACTACTGGAGAAGGTCGAGCTTGGGATAACCCTTTCACTTTAGCATGCAGAACATGATTCTCTACCACAATCCTAGTACTAATACATTAAACTATTGGTGTTCCAATTATTGACTGAGATATAATTTATCAGAAGAAAATATGCATGTGATAAATGAAGGCAAGAGAAATAGTTTCCTTAACTCTAATCATCAATCACATATTAACACAATGATTTACTTTTCATCATTAAAGACAATAACTATTAAAATATTGAATCAGATAACTTATCAACAGTTTAAGAAGTTCTTACTCGTTACAGAATCCATTCATGAGAAAAAAAATCAGAAATAATTCTTCATCATATCCAATCACACATGCTTTTGATGAAAACACAAACTTGTGTCTGGTCCTAAATAGGAATTCTCAATTAAGGAAGCTCTGAAATAGTTCTTTACAAATACCAAAATGAGGGTCTTTGCAACAACCATCGACCCTTTGCTAATAGGTCGATCCTCTTATTTATAACATATTATTAACTAAAAATAACTACTAAAAGTGCAGCTAAGTAAAGCAAAAAATCCCCACATGGCGCTTTCATCTCTCAGTCTTTCTAAGAGCCATCACATGATCTCACTTGAGAGGATGACTCTTCTCGTACTCCAACAATTTGACGAAGATATCCTTGCATGTGTTAGCATACAAGAATATATGTTGTTCCATTGGGGTCGAAAGAATCTCTCTTATCTCTACTTCCCATGCCCGATATTTGACTATTCTGGCACTTAATTGTTGCAACATGGCTTGAGCTTTGATCGGGTGTTTCATGAACTGTTTCACTTTTCCTAGCACCATGTCTTCCACATTTTCTATCTCCGGAGCCCATGATGAGTCTTCTTCGGAATGTGATTTGATCTATGTCGTGCAAGTCGACAAAGTCATTTGGTGTACCGAATTCATGGAGGCTGATATCTCTCATTTCCCGGTTGATCTTGGTCCAACCAATTTCTCACTCGGTCCATTTCTCTTGGATTTTTCGATGAGGTTATTGAGCCATTTTTTTCCAATATTCAGCCGATTTTTTTATGCAGTGGAGGTTTCTTTCCTTTAGCACCTAGATGTCATGCTCTTCGACATCTCGGCCTTGTTGAACCACACTGATATAGTCGATCCTTTCCACATCTTGGTGTGATTTCTTGTACCACCTATCCATATCCTTGCATGTCACCAGTGCCATGAGGGTGTCTTCTTGAAGCTCAGGTATCCTTGCATTGAATAGGTTTCGTTCATCTGTAAATTTAGCGAAGGCCTCCTAGAAGTCACTTATCAGGAACACCATGGTTTGTGTGTTGTCCTGGTAATATTTTTCCAAGTGGCATAGATGTTCCAATTCCTTCAGCATAGTAAATAGATCCTCTTCATCCCTTTTCTCTCTATCTTGGGTGGCATATGTGATTTCCATCCTTGCGCCGATAATTTCGGATGTCTTGGCATGCTCTATGTTGATACATTTTTCCTCTGTGGTGATGAGGATGGAGCGATATAGAGTAATCATCCTCTTATTTGTTGTTCTCTGCATGATAGATTTCCCTTTTCGGTCATAGGAGATGGAATGGATTTCAGAAAATTCATCCATGGGTTTGGGCATTTGTTGATCTCCCTAGGTAACCATATTTCCCAGGCCTCCGATGGTGTACATCTATTCGAGAATGGGTTCTTGAACTTCTTTCAAATGTTGTGAGGGTCCTGCCTCTATTTGTTTCTCATCGGGAGGTTGAGTACCAGTTTAAATTGAAGCATCGGGGGTGGGTTCGGTACTTACTTGATAATAATCCGTTGAGATGTAGATTTCCTGCCGTAGAGCTTCTTATTTTTGTTCACCCGACACTGGATCGTTCTTCAGAATATCCTTTTGAGTTTCTCATACATCGAGTAGTTCAGTGTCTAAGACACATTTGACCTCCTGGTCATTATATGAAGGACTCTGAATTTGAGCATCGGGAGTTGGGGAAGATGCCTTCTCGGGATCCTTTTCCTCTGTGATCTGTATAGGAGTCACCAAGGATACCTCCAAAATTTCTTCATCATCATAGATGTTTATCAATTTGTGGAGGAGGTTTGGTGCACTTGTTCTCCATGATGTTCTTACTATCTCTGGATGAGTTGAAACATCGTCTAGTGATCTGACCTATGGTGTTGTAACTTTAGGGTTATCTAACCCAACGATTTCATCGATTTATATTAGCTTCGGGGCGCTTGGACCTACCCAACTTTCATTTGAGATGTTGGCTGGGGCCCTTATCATTCCTATGAGGTATGGGTATTCTTGTAGCTGATCAATTACTCGCTACGCCTATTCTATCATGAGAAATACCCTTACCCGTGCATCTTCGATCATAGGGAATCATCTATCTTTCACCGAAGCCACTGGAAGAACCTCTGTTGCTTTTTTCTCTATGATTTCTTCCCTAGCTCTCACAGACTCTTGAGTTGATTTCTCTATGGTCATTGCCTATTAATCTAGGATCATGGCCCTGAACTTGGCCATTGTTTGGTCGTCCATCCTTGCTACCACCTCGTCCTAGTCCTGGGAATTTTTCGTGAAGACTTCATCTTCAAATTTGTCGAGGGCGTGCGACCAACAGGATGACACTTGTGAAGTGTGTTGCAAGACCAGGCCCTTTGGATCATCCTTGTGGAATTGTCCTATCTAGAACCTGAACTCGAGCTGTCTCAACCCCTTCTTGTTTGGCTTGAGTTCTATCTTTAACAAAGTAGTAACCTACATGGAAACCATAGGGAATGAATGCTTGCTTCTTGTCCTTGACCATGGTGGCATTGTAGCCTTGCAAGATGGTTTGATAGCATATTTATCCTACTACAACTCGATCCGAGAAGTGAAATGGTAAGAGATGTGGTTCTTTGGTGGCCTCAAACACCTTGATGTAGGTGTCATGCGCTTACAAGTACCAATGGCCTACCTTGGAAATCATTTTATTGGTCACAGTCAATAGTCTTGGGCATTTCTTCTTAAAAAGAATGAAATAAATTTGTGTGATGAATTCATCGCAGATGAGGGAGTAAGACTTCTTGTACCTGCTGTCCCATAGGATGCTAAAATAGACTTGGACTAGGAGATTTGCGACATGCAAACTCATATTCATTCTGGCAAAGATTATTCTGGTGCACATGATGTCAAGCAAATACGAAGCCATGTAGAAATATGGCGTCTCTCCTTCGTTCGGCTTCTGAGCCTATTGTATACAGATGCTCATTTTTTTAGAAATTATCACTCCCTAGCTAAAACTGCTCTCAGAGATCTCCACTATGTAAGCCAAGGTCATTCATGCCTCTGAAAAAATGGAGTAGTCCTTCTCTCCATACAATTGACAGATGAGATCCATCAAATAGATGTATGGCTCCTTCAAATTGGTTGTTGAGTACAAGCCAATTATCTGGTTGGTGTACTTCTTGTCCTCCCTCCACCATGAGGCCATCACTCGGCTGGTGTCATGGTGCTCATAGAACTTCACAACAAAGTCTGTGTTTAGCCGGTCCTTAGGGTCTCTAATATTGTAGTTTTCTGAACTTCCACCGATAATAAAACTTTGACACACCCACCATTTTCATCATTAATTACAAATTTGTATGTGTCTATGTGGTCAATGATCCACTTTAGGACTTCAATATAGGAAAAAATAGGGGTTCTTCTCGCCACCATATGCAAGTATGACCATCAGATGTTTAGGAACACTTCGTCATCAAGCGCTCTTACATATGGATCATTGTGTGGGACATATTCTAGGTATTCCTTTGAGATGATATTGTTAAAGAGTTCTCCCCAATGTGGGAGTGCCATATTGGACCCCGTGCTTGCCTTTGTATATCCAAAGGCCAGAGGCTAGATAAAAACCTTCTTCGTTGTTGTTTTGATGATAGGTTCCGGTGTCATAGTGTATTCTAATTGTTTTCCAGCCCTTGGAGAGGAGCCTTCACCTACCTCTTGTTCTTTCAGCCTCAGTGCCCAAAGAGATCATATGGTGGTTGGATTTCTTAGCGAATTTTTTCCTGCAACTAAAATAAACCTTCATAGATTGTGTAAAGAAAAAAAACCGAATAGAAAACATATAATTTGCAGCCATGTAAAATTTATAATACTTGGATACATACATGTGAAGCTTGCTAAAACATGGTTATTTTGATACTC
Source organism: Picea sitchensis (assembly GCA_010110895.2). Lineage (NCBI taxonomy): Eukaryota > Viridiplantae > Streptophyta > Pinopsida > Pinales > Pinaceae > Picea > Picea sitchensis. The sequence goes on from SNQJ01S0029188.1 coordinate 175,266, forward strand.
ACGAGATCTCTACATCCTTTGAATTACTCGTCTTGCTTCTCTAAAGGCTCTAAATTTCCTTTCGCACATAATGATTTTGTTTAGAATGGCTCAAGATAATTTAAACCGGGGAAGAAATTACCATGTCACACCAGCCATTCAATTCGGGTGATGAGTGAAATTTAAACAAACCTATCACCGAATCTCTACAACTTAAATTCATCATGGGTTGACGGTAGAGGTGCGGGGGTGATGTGGCCTATTGGTAATTTTAAACAGTTGTTTTGATTAGCACACGAGGTAGAAACTAATGCGGGATTTGGTATTAATTAGCCCCTTAAATGCTCAAAATATGATCATATCTAACAATAAAATGTCCCATTGTGTCACTCTCTTAGTGGGTGGATCAGGGATCAGGGGATGTGTTATGAACGTTTTCATTGATGTCCTTCTGCAAAAATCTCTGAAATCGATCAATTTCACTGTACAATGCTATCATGGAGAAGCTGACTTGGAGGTGTGACTCAGACCTAGGGAACCAAAGAATGACTCATGGAAAAACTAGATCATATGGTTCTCTAATCTGGTAAAGACACATGGCGTTGAAGACCGATGACCTAATTCGTGTTTAACAATCGGAGTTGGGACTTTCCTTATGTTATTCGTTCTTAAAACAAACCTTAGCTTTCCGATGCCCAAAAGTATCCAGGGTCGGCGACCAACTATAAACCTATCAAGTGCTTCCTTTGGATCGGCTCCCTCAAAAAGTATCGATTGCTAAAAACACACCGAGTATTGGTGAATGGGAATAAATTTATTGCAGTCCAAATGTTCATTGTGGTCCCTCTATATTTTTGAGATTCCAACAAAGTGCATTGGGCATCGGCTATCAACGACTTCTTTTCGTTCTTTGTTAATGTCTATCCCCCTCGAATTTTACTTATGCCGAAGGGAAATCGACTATTGGCGCTATCCTTATGCAAGACATGTCACAAAAACAAAAAATTACTTTTGCCTATATCGATGAAGATCAACGCTCGACGACTGAGGTTTTCTCAGTGGATATTTTCCTTATTTGAATTCCTTCCAATGCCAAATCTGAGCTCGTCGGGTGAAGTGTTTTGGTTGTTGATTCTTTATTTAGGTGTTAAGGTATTTTAAGTCATGGGGTTCCATAAGTTCAAACAAACCTGAATAGCTAATGAGAGTCATGATAATAAGAAAAGACAAATCATTTCTCAAAATGAAGTGAAATCAGATAGTGCAAAGATCAAGTAGTACCCAAAAAAGTAAAAATTTAACATAGGTTTTTTTAGGGTGTGTTGAGTGCTCAACAAATGGTGATTTACTAGGCCAAAGTAGAATCTTTGTTCCTACCTCGGGCTTGGATGATGAAAAATCTGGTTGAGGACTTAACTGTTTTTTATTAGAGCCTCTTTTATCAGCCCATAAAGCATTATGAAGTGAACTATGCCAATTCCTCTAGTTGTCTGCAATGGTTTTCTTTAATATTCTCACTAGGTTGTTATTAGTTGATTCTACCACTCTGTTCCCTCATGGATAGTAGTTTGTAGAGTATATGATTATGATTCATTTGTCTAGAGAAAACTCTGTTAATAAGGTGGAAGAAAAGTAAGTTGCATTATCAAAAACAAGGACGGAAGGCACACCAAACCTTATGATCAGTTGTTGTTCTATGAATTGGATCACCACCTTTTCGTTTACATAGGTCAGAGGGATGGCCTCTCCCAATTTTGTGAAATAATCTATGGTGGTTAGTATGTATCTATGTTTTTTTGAAGAACTCGATGTAATTTCTCCTATGATATCTAACCCCCATTGCTCGAATGGCCTGGAAACGACCACCGGTTGGAGTGCGACAACTTCTCTCTTCTCCCTCCCCATGCTTATTTGACAAGTTTTATAGTTTCTAGAATATGTGTGAGCATCCCTGAACATGGTAGGCCAATAATAGCCAACTTTCAGTACTTTATGTGTAGTGGTGTTTCCTGTGAAATGTCCACCTACAGGACCATCATAGAGCTCCTTCAGAACTTTATCTGCATCTTCACACTTGAGACATCTTAAAAGTACCCTATCATAATTAACATAGAAGAGAACCAAATTTATGAGGTGATATTGTGCGGATCTTGACCTAAGGTCTCTCCTTTCCCTAGGGTTTAGGTTTTCTATGCAAGTCCCATGATGCAGGAGATAATTAATTTTCTCATACAAAGACTCTTTCCCTGGGGAGACGTATGAAGCTTCACCACACCACAATGCCAAGACTCAGTGAAGAAACCAACGGAAAACAATGCCAAATGAAATGAGGTTACCTATTTTCAGAGGAGATGGATCTAAGGATCCTGACCAGCACTGGTTCTTATGCGAAGCTGTATGGAGAATTAAGCAAGTCTCCGATGAAGCTGTTAACAGAGCTCAGTTTAGTACTATCTTGAGAGACCATGCACTGAGATGGTATATGAAGTTTTTTACAACATATAAACATCATAGAGAATTGAATGACATTAATACTGCATTGAGTGCAGAGTTCAAGAAGCCTAGGTCAGAGTCCCAGTGTATTGTTGGACAACTGAGAGGGGGGGGGTGAATCAATTTTTACTGTGCTTAAACAATTATGATTCTTTTTAAACTCTTTGAAGAAACACTGAAGGACAATCACAATAGTGCAGGGAAGTAAGAAATAGCATATTCAGTATCAGTCACACACATGTGATGCACAGAGACAGATATGTCCTAAGGAAACCCATAAAGGGTAAAAACCTCTTTTTCTTTATATGATAAGTAATAGTTACATTCTTTACATTATCATACATATGAG
>SNQJ01S0029189.1:31793-48126 GCA_010110895.2 Picea sitchensis
AAGGAGTGCGAAGGTGATCTTTTCTTTGTCAGAAAAATTGTGAACAGAGAAATAACCTTCTAGCAGAGTTAACCATTTTTCTAGGGCTTCTGCATCTATATGTCCTTCAAATACAGGAATATCGAAATTAACGTGTACCTTGAAAGGTGAGGTGCCTCCAAAGTGGCCACTTGATGAATATGTACCTACTGTTATCGGTAGGCATTGAAGGATGTGGGCAAAATTCTCCATCATTTCGTCCCTCTGTCACGTGAGAGCTTGCTCAAGCAACAGATTGATAGGATCGTCTGCTCCGTCGTTTTTCTTTTCTTCTGTCATTGAGGGTTTCTTGGGTGTGAGAGAGCGATTGTCTTCAAGAGAGAAAAGCTCGATACCCAACTTGCTATACTCGAACCTCGTTGGGGACATGCACTGAAAAAAAATGATCAAGAGCAGCCTGCTCTAATACCACTGATTCGGATTATTTTCGGCACGAAATGAGAGCATAGATATAATAAAGAAATGCACAGAGATATTGCATATATCCAATAATATAACAGAAATATATCAGAGATGCAACCATAAACATAGAGATACAGTAATACACGATTTCTATTAATGAAAGAAATGTACAAAGACTATAAAAATACAGAGTGAAAGACTTGCTAGAATGGTGGCAGCTTATCTCTGATAAGAGATGTGACGGCTACTCGCATTCCCAAGAAGATGATTACAATGAGGCTCTGAAGGCCTTTTTACAATAAACAAGAATTCCAAAAACCCTGGACATCCAAATACCTAACCCTAGGAGATGAAGCGCCAAAAGTCATGTGGGTCCCGTTTGGGTAAGTTAGTACATCAACTTCCCGGGGTCGTAACTTTTGCATACGATCTCTGTTTTAGGTGTATGATAGCTCGTTGGAAAGGTATCATGGAGGAGATTCATTTTGGGGAATCAATTATGCCTTTATCTATCCTTGAGAACCTCGATATCAAAAAACCTTCATTTGGGCCCTCAAAATGGCCCTGGAAGTTAAAAACTGCTAAAAATAGTAAATTGCCAAATTTGCCAGAAAATTGTTTTGATCCAGTCGGAAAAGGTGGGTGGCCACCGATATCCACCTAGATCAGTTTGTGCTAGCCTAATATTCTAGGGAGAGGATCGATATTGACAATAGATGTGTATAAGTTTCAGACTGTAATCTGTCCTGAGTAGTCTTCGCCCGCCCATAAGAGTTGATCTGCACCTGGTTGTTGGTTGGATCACTAGAATCACTAGAATCAATTGTTAAATGTATGATATTAGTGGGTAATATGGCTAGTGTATGAGATTAGTGGCTAATATGGCTAGATACACTAATCCTGAAACTACTTTATCTAATTGTGTGCATGGATAAGATGGCATGCTACTGGTGGTACTAGTATATATGTTACTAGTAAAAACGTTATTGGGTAAAATGCTACCTATAAAGATGGATCACAACAAACAATGTAACTATCTACATCAGCAATGATGTTATAAAATGCTACCTATAAATATGGATCACAATCAACAATGTAATTAACTACATCATCAATGTTATTATTCAATATGTAGAGGTTTAACTTTTTAGTATTTTTTTAGTGCTTTATGAATTAACACCTCCTTTGGAACCTTTCAACTTTTTAACATTTTCAATGCTTTTTCCAAATGAATTAATCACCTTCTTTGGAACATCACTCTTGCACAATATATTGAGAACCTTGATGATACTAAAAAATTCAAGCCCTATGGAGGTAGTGGCATAGAATGAAGCACTAGTGAATTTATTTTCATTAAAGCATTACAACCACATAGGCCTCTTATCATTGTTATATTTGGTGGAGACATTACAACAATATTCATATATAAAAAAGGCATGCCTTTTATGACATGCCCTCTACAGATTGGTGTTTCTCTCAGTGTCTCGATAAGTGTTAATTTATCTTAAGACAAGTTTAAATAGAATACAAAATCATTATCTTGATTCACACCAAAAATATTTACTTCTTAAATCATTTATTGATATAAAATACATAAATCAAATAATCAAAAATATTTCAACCAATTTCTTTGTAGGCACTGCTAGGAGGAATGGGCATTTCTCGATCGTTACGATAATCTATCCCTGTATAGGGATAGTCCTATATCGCAATGACTTGGCATGACCACCAAGAAAAAAATGTGTCATCCTAGGGATCACCTAGCTGACCTCCTCCTTGCCTCAGTAGAACCTCGCTCCATCTCTCCATCATGCCATATTATACATAATGAGGATGAACATCCACTTGAGGACTCATCATGGGCACTCTCTCAAAGAAAAAGGTGCACATGAAGCTTCCAAAGCCGAAATTATTCATTTTTCCTTGTTTGCATCATGTTAGTTGGGCCTTCATGCACATCATCAATGAGTTTCTCTTGTCATATATAACATGTCTCAAGCATTCTACTATGTAGAACATCATAGAACCCTGATGTAATGGCGTTGATCCTACAATCTTAGCAATTGTCAAGACAATAATTTTGAGACTGAGGCTCTCCTATTGTTTTATTGGGAGTTAGATCCCAACTTTTTCTATCTCAACCGAGCAATAAATAACAATGTATTCATTGATCGTTAGACCAATGGATATTTTTCCTTTCAAGTTCACTACATCACCTCGGTGGGATAACCCTATAAGAATATATATTTCCTCAATCTCAATCTTCAAGGATTGCCTGTTAATCATAAACACATCAACATCATGCTACTAGTAAACAATTAGTGTTTCAAGCAATCTTCTTTGGGCCCTAATCCTATTACAATGGAAGAATTTATAAAATGCACACCATCAGAGGGCTTCTTGGGCCTCTGGGTCATCCATAACTTCATTATCTACATCTCCATGTTGTGTGTTACTTCATCTGGTACATGCCAAAGTCATACCTCAGTTTTTTCCTTTCAATATTTATGTCTGAGTTCTTCCAAATCTTTGTCCTTATGCTACTCCTCATGCTAAATGATGGAGGATGCCTTAATGCCTTCCTTCCTACAGATCTCTTCCTATCAACTTCAACACATCTTGCTCTGGGACAAAGATATAGATTCTTATAGTACCATGGGGATTGTATTCATCAGTGGTAGGTTCCCTTGCTATTGACAGTGGGAATACATCAATGCCCCCTGATATGTAGATTCTATCAGGTGTTCGACATCATCTCCTTTATTCATACTTGTTAGATTGTAATAGGTACCTTGATGCCCATTATCATTGTCGGTGGGTGGTCTTGTGTTTTTTAACGATATACATCAATGACCAATAATCAAATGGTGTCTCACTATGTTTGACTTCAACACATTTATTCTCATAGTGTAAATTCATACCAAGGAAGGTTTTTTTGAAGACCTCGGTGCAAGTACGACATCACCTCATTTTTTCTCATACCCAAGTTGTATTGATTGTATCACCTTCTTTGACATTGGTACTTGCAGAGGATCAATTTGTTCACTTCATTGACTCCAGATATCCTCTTTTTTTATTTTGAGACATAGCTCCAATGTGTATCCATTTGTGGATATGATCTACATTTGCATGGATCCACTGTGTATTTTTCTCTTGGACATGATTGCTACTTTTATATATCACATGGATCCACTGGGTACATTTTTTGTGGCCATCAACATCAGTTATACTTTCATTACTCATGGATCCACAATGTACCATATTTGGCGGTCATGCTTACATTACTCCTGAGCATGGGCATGGTCGACTTGGGAAGAGAGTGTCTTACTTATTTATGTTGTAGGTATTGTTCTAGAATTGGTATTCAACTACTCCTAACCATGCCCCTCCACAATATCATGACTATTTTGTAATGTATTTCAGCCATCAGTTTCTCATATGACCTCACACATTAGGGGGCATTTGTTATAGCATCATTTGACACCACGTATTCTTATGATGACTCATTGGCCTTAGCTACATCCATTTCTCTACTTGTAGTACCTTTTCCCCCCTTTTTCCTCTTTTTTTTTTTGTTTGTTAATGTGGCCGAACCTGTTGGCATCGGGATTAACCTGTGGCTTGAGAAACCGCGACTCAGGGGCATCGAAGCCGTCAAAATCACCCAGGGATTGTACCCGGCCTGAGCCACACCAACCCTTAACATGGTTGGATTTTTTGTCCCCGCAGGTTTCGAACCGGTGACTTTTCAACACGGAGTGGCTTAACAACACACTCCATCACCGACTGTCCTACACCTCGGGGACCCCTTTTTCCTCTTTAAAAATACTTTAAAAACCCCATTTTGGTTGATGTACGCGACTTTCCTTAAAGCATCTCGCGTGCATACGCTTGTTTCCAATTAGCAACCCATGTACATGTTAATTTGGCTCAAAAAAATAATAAATCCCAACTTTTTGAGTGGAGTTGATGGGTTCCTCATGTTCCTGACCTCCTCTAGCCCATGCATAACTACTCCAACTATAAAAAAAAGGAGTATAAATTAGAGCCTCGGGGTGGAGGGAAAAAAAGAGAGAATGCATCCTTATGTTGTTGATTTTAATTTAGTCCTACAAGTCCCCTTTCCCCTTGCATATGATATTATCTCTTCCATTTGGAAACCCTTGTTATCATAAGTTGTATTCTCCCTATCTTGTCAGGAAGAAAGCATTTTCCTTCCTTGGCTTGTTTGAGCACAAAGTATTGGAGGTATTGTTGATCATCTATGGCCTTGGGTAGAGGAACTTGGAGCCTAGTTTCGAGACCATGTTGTAGCAGTTACAGGTTGTCACAAACTTTTTATGTTGTTCATAATAAAAGATCTCCCATTCTCGTCCAATTTCATATGTTGATTCATGTTTTTAGTATATGTTATATCTCCTAATTTGAATTTATTATGAAAGTTGTAATGATCATTCTCTAGTTGATTATCAGATAGTTGTCTCTTGGTAGTTGATCGTCTCTTTGTGTGCAGGAGATTTCAATGGATTGTTGTGGAAGAGTGTTGGAGAGAAAGTCTTCACGCGGGATCGACACCAAACGTCGAAATCTAGGTTTGTTCTCTTCTCTCTCCCTTGAAAGTTAAATATTGAAAAGTAGTTGTTTTGAATTGACTTCTTGATTTGAGTCTGAGTGTGGTCTATGTTGTGGCCCTAACCCATAGCTATAGGACATTGATTTTTGTAACAGTGAGATAAAGTTTTGATTTGGTAGTAGTGGTTACATGAATGATATTCTTATGAGGCCCGAAGGAAAAAAAATTGTATTCAATGTCAACCACATAAGAAAGGGAAAATTCATTAACTTCAACATGCATTTTTCTTGTGACTATCTTTGAGACGGGGAGACCAAAATGCATTGACATACCATAGTTCTGAAAAAGTAGAGAATAATAGGTCTTTTTGAAAGACTATTCTACACCAATGGTATTGCTAATGAATAAGGATGATGAATCATTGACTTTCTTGCTTCTATAGCCTTATTTCTTGACTTAATATTCATTTCAATTCTTCATTTGTCGTGCACTCTATCCTTTTGCAACTTTATAAAAAGTTTTGTTGTTGTTGGTCAATAGCTTGAGTTCTTCCATGGAAAGATCCTAAGAGATTGAACTTCAAACATGGTTCATTAAGCGACTCATCATTGCATGATATTGAACTTTCTTTTGTTTGGACAATTGGGTGGCATTCCCTTTTCATAAAAAATGGTCTTGAAGAATCACTCCCTCATGGATTGACCTTCTTGAGTCTTTTGTGACACGGAAAAAACTAGTAGTTGTCTACAATAAAAGGTGAGATTATGGAAGAAGAGAGGTGTAAGGACTCTCTTACTCCAATAAGTATAAAAAATAATTGCAAAAAATGCATATAAAATATATTTTAAAATGACACATAAAGTAAATTTCCTTTTTGTACCTACTGAGGAGTGGTGGCCATCCTAGACGACCCGACAATATTTTAATGATATTTGTTTTGTTTGATGTCTGATTGGAGTGATTATAAAGATAGATTAAATTATATTCATAGGGATATCTCCATTTTAAACATGTTTTTAAAATTCTTTGAAATGATGTGTCATATCTTATAAGGAATAACCTCCATGACAAAGTTATTTGTGATTTCCATCTTGGACCAATAGTCACTATTTTGGGCACAATTTTTTCATGTGGTGAGAGATTGACATGATTCCAATGCGAGAGGAAATTAGATTCATGTATATATCCCAAATATAAATATGTTTTGAAAACATAAATAATTGATATATCAAATATGTCGATGAAAAGTCTAGGAGGTAGAATTTTGGCATTCCAAATTTGAGGATAGCCAATGACTAATTTGGGCATAACCTTTTCATTCAATATCAGATTGACATGGTTCAAGTGGGAGAGGAAATTACATAATGTATATATATTCACTACAATTTAAAAAAAAAAAATGGTGAATTGATAAGTTAAATATGTTGATGAACAACCAAAATATAGAATTGTGACTTGATGCAAATTTTGGGAAAAATAGTTACTAATTTGGGCATAATTTTTTCATACAATATCAAAATGAAGTGATTCAAATTGGGTTGTAAATCATATTCCACAATATATCTCCCTTGAAACATTTTTTGAAATTTCCTTCATTTTCCCCCAAAATTTGATTGTCCTCACTATTTTCCTGATTTCTTGGATTTGATTCAGTGAGTGTTTTAGTCATATCTGTTTCATTTTCTATTCAAATTGAGATATTCCATTTGAATTAGAAATTATATTTCAATGGATATCTTGGTTATAAATAGGTTTTAAAAATATGCCCAACCGGTCCCTCATAAATGGAATATTTTGCATGTTTTTAGTAAGTTCATCAATTCAAAATGGTGCAAGAAATGAATAAACCTTTTTCTCCTAAACTGTGATATGGGTATGTGAAATTTTTTTGGTTGTATATTTTCTAGCGTAATGATTTTCTATACCAAAAAAAAAAAAAATCAAAAACCTAGTTCCCAAATTTTATGATATGACCTACATAAGATATGTAGCAAACACAACTTCAAAACAACATCTACATGCAATCAATAGCAACTTGCTACAGATCCAATAAAAATCCTATATCTCTTAAAGTATGATTTGGATATTTTGGATGTTTGGTGGGTGTGTATGTTTCAATGGGATTTTTCCCTCTACCAAAAATCCCAGTGACCCATATCACAAATTGTGAGACATGAATAAATCATTGTAGGAATTTTTATGGGCACACCCAAAACTCAAAAGTTGTGATTTGCAAAGCTATGCAAAGTCTTCCAAATTTCATGAATTTAATAATGCATAACATACCTTTTTGAAATTGATTAAAATGAATTCCCTTTAGCTCCTCGAGTGGAATCCTCATTTACCAATGATTTCTTCCTCTTACCATTTTTCCTACAAGGAGATTAGTACTAGGGGTGGCTTTTACTGCACCACAAAAAGTCTTCTAGTAACTTAATTCATGCATATATATGACCTAATTTAAATTCATAACACTACATATGAGATGAAACTAATAGGTTGGTGTAAAATTCCTTTTTTCTTATCCCCATGCCATGTGTTGTCCTAAAACTAATGAAATAAATACTATTGTGCCTTTGACATCTCCATGACACCATTTTATTACCCTACAATTGTGCATTATTTTATCAACCTAGGGTCCAAACTCTTGCAAGATGTTGTGCATTATATATGCAGGTGCTAGGTTCTTTACTTTCACTAATTTTATAATAAACTTCTACAAAAAGGAAATTGCATCACCACATTTCATAAATCCAAAGCTAGTTCAATCATTCCTAGCAATGATCATGTACTTGAAAATTGATCATGCTAATGGGAACCCTATTATCACTAGGAAATCTCCTTGCATGATTTAGGTACTTCCTTTTTCCATAGATCACAACTCTTGTTGTTGGAAAACTTTGATAAAAACTAATCTATGAATTGAAAATGCCATTGCAGAAAATTAAAAAACACTTGCAAAATTAAATAAACTTGCATAAATCATGAATTAACAAAAGGAAATTCATTGTAAAGAAAATTAACTAAATTACAAAATTCAAATAAAAGGAAACAAAAGATAGTCTACACTAAGCAACACTGTGTTTTTCTAGAGTGGACCCTTACTCTATAGAATAAATTGTTGTTTCTAATTGACAACAAAGTTAAATTAATAAACAACACATAAAAGAAAAACCATATCATTAAATTAACAAAATGATCTTTAATAACCAACAAAATGAAGCGCATAGGGATCTGCAACAAATGGTTATGTAGCGAACATATAGTTCTGCAACATAGATAGGTTTATTGCAATTAGTTTTGAAGCAAACAACAAGCAGTTCTGTAGTAAAAATATCTGCAAAGTAATCATTTATTCAAAGACAAATACAAATACACACTTTTCCTAACGTTTAATCCAAAAATCGTATAAAATGCTAGAGAATGCAATGAAAAACACCTTGAGCCTATATTAATAATTTGAGCATTAAAAATGAATAATAAAGGGTTTATAAATAAGGGAAAGTGTAATGTCCCCATTTTTGAGTTCCTTTGCTATGTAGTTGGAGATGCATTTTTGGGCTTGTGTCAGCTTGATCAGAGGGATTGATGTTACTAGTGATCTCAACGGGTTTAGAGGAGTTATAATATGCTTTTAGAGGTCCACTTATCATATTTTATCAACGGGATCACACCTGCGCAATCAGATTTTGATTCCGACGCATTTCGTTCGTTCTTGTAATTTGAGAGTATTACTGAGCATTATTTAATGGATTGCACTAAGGTTTTGATTTTAATAATTTATCTAAGAGGGGTTCCTTGGTGTAATATCTCATTGGAACTGGGATGAAGAGATCTACATGGTGGAGAGAATAAACAATGACTTTTAGTGCCCAACAATGTTTTAAAGTAAAAAAAAATAACTTTTGGAGTAAAAAGACTTCATAAATTAATAAAGTGATTTCAGAGGAAATAATAAAGTTAAATTAAAAGGTCACTTGACGGGAAAAAATAAAAATGGGTATAAAATTGCATTGAGAGCTCATTCTCTCATTATGTTGATGATTATTTGATTTGATTTGGAGAGCTCTTGGAACCTTTGGGGGTTTGGGGTAAATCTCGGTTTGGATTGGTTTCAGTGGTGAAAGAGTCCACCCTAGCTAATCAGGTTTTAGTGGTGAGAAATCCACCCTATCCATTTGATGGGGATGATCCCTCAGAGCTTCCACTTGTTTCTATTGTGAGAAAGAGATCCATCATTTTGCAGCAGTCTGGGAACTATAGAAACAAAAATATATTCTTATGCAAACTGAGATACACTTGGAGGACGATTTATCTTGTTGGCCGAATTTCTTTGTTAGTTGGCCAAGTCACATTCACAGAAGTCGATTTATTTGTTGTTGGATGATCTACACGATTTAAATACCAAGTAGCTTGTAGTTGGGCCAAGTTTTCTCATTTGGGGTCTAGTTTATTGCAGGAGGGACCAAGTTCTTGCTAATTTGGGGACAAACTTCATTTTTAGGTCGTTTGAACTTGTGGTTGGGATGATTTTACAGGTTGAGGAGGATGTATTGATAGTGATGGGATGATTTTCATGGTCCACGAGCCAAGTGTTTTCTATGTGGGTCGAATTTCCTACAAAAAGATTCATATACCATTGATTGGTGATTGCGTGGACCTATATGGCCATTTTTTTATTATCATTGATGACAGCTTAAGAGAGGCCATTCCAACACAAACATCAACCTACAACACTCCTGGGATATCATATTGAGCAACTGAATGTGTGATTTAGAGGGCAGGTTCAACAACATTATCAGTGACAACTATCACTTCTATTCTTTTAGGAAAACAAATTTTATCAGATGTAAATGTATGCCAAGCCACATCAATCATAGATCAGCCAGACTTGTGATTCGTTTGCTAGTATTGTTGTTTAGTGGGAAATTAATAATAAGTAAGATCAATACTGCTATGTTTTGTCTGTTATATTAGTTGTAATTTATGGTCCATTTGCATTCTTGTTGTTACATATATTACATGTCATGAAAGTATCATTTGGCACACAAAATCCTGTGTATTCACCCTAAAACACTTAATAAAACAAACTAGAAATACAACAACAATAAACATGGGTATTCTATTGTGGAATTGAGCCTACAACCTAAGTTCTTGACAAAAGTCACCAACCAGAAATACACTTAAATTGCTATAGCAACCAAATGAAGGGTTTGGATAGTGGGTTTTGAGCATATCAATAAAGTATTTGTGAAAAGTATTGAACTAGTAACACACTCAAAACAAAACAACAACAATAAAAGGTTTACTGCAGTGAGTTTGGGGTATGTCAACCAAGTGTTTGACGAAAGTCTTGAACCAGAAAACTACTAGAATGTTATAGTATTAGGAATAATTATATAAAGGTCATTAGGAGGGACATTTCAGTGGTATCAAAGTGTGTTTTCCTCCCATCCTATGGGGTAAAGTGTGAAATATATTTTCAAATTGTTTTGGTACATTTAGTGGCTTAGATAGATGGGAATAGATCGTGAATTCATGGAAGAAGTTTTACAAGCCTGTCAATAATATCAGAAGAATATAATGACACTATTAGAGCCTCTAGAGTGGTTGAAGCCATACTTACCAGTTGGGAAAAAGAAGAATAAGAAGGGATTCAAATTTGAAGTAGTTGGTGAAGCAAAGACCTCACTTCATGATGAAAGTTTGACAGAACCATAGGTTAACTTTTTGGATGTGCATGATGATGGTGTGTGAAATGAGGTTGAAAAAATAGCCTCTTTTGATACATAATTAGATCTATCCTATTAGGCTAGTGTCGCCAATGCATATGATGGACAAGTTGATAGCACATATGATGCAGTGTTCCAATCAACCAATGTTTAGGATTCAACATCTTACCTTAGTAGTGATGCTTATGAGGATCTGGGTGTATTAGCACCCAAATACGATGAAGAGTTATGCATGAGGGATGATCTATCTTCTGGGGAGTTATGCATGAGGGATGATCTATCTTCTGGGGAGTTATGCATGAAGGATGATGAAGAGGAAGTTGGGAATCTTACACATGAGCTTCATATGGAGTTGAGTTTATCACATTCTTCATCATTTCAGCCATCGATGGCAACCATGACACATGAGGATGTTAGTGGTACTTATGGTTTGATGAAGGATCTTCTGGTGATGTTCGAGCGCTAGGAGCATTCAAATATGCATGGGATTGACGAGAGGTATGGCTTAGAGACTTTTGATTATACACATAGTATATATCTTGGATATCATGAGCCACTTCTTTTCGAGAGCCCATTGACTGCTCAAATCATAAATGTAGATGGGGGAGTTGAGCATATAACTTGTGGACCAACCATCAGGGAGGTATATGCACCCACTTATTGTGGGAATGGATATATTGAGGATGTGGAAACATCAATATGGGATTGTGGGGTGATTCCTTCAGAGAGACTTCTTGACAGGGACTTTGAGCATATCATTGAGTTTGGATTGTCCAAGGGTGAAAAGTTGATATATGAGCTTCATATGGAAACATATTCGTCGAATATTGATCTTCAATTGGGATATCACCAGACTACTTCTGGGTGTCATTATGGGCACCACAATTTCTTGGTCATGCCATTGGGGTTGACCGACATGCTTTCCACCTTTCAATATTGCATGAACCCCATCTTCACACTGCAACTATAGGGGTTTATGTTGGTGTTATTTGATGATCTCCTCATATACAACAAGACATGAGAGGATCATTTGAGATAGTTAGATGAGACATGGAGCATGATGGAGAGAATATCCAGGCATGGGACAAGGTACTCTCCATAAATTGATCTTCGATCAAGCTATCATTAAGATAGAGGCATGGAGCTTAACATGAAAGATGTTTTACATTGTGGCCATGTGATCAATATGCAGGATGTATAGAAACATCAAGAGGAAATCCATGACACATTGGATTGGCTCACGAGGATTTCAGTTGATTGGAAGTCCCACCTTCTAGTGGAATATTCCAAGGATTGGTTTGCATGCGAGTTGTTGGATGGTCATGTTCAAGATGATAGGTACAAAGTGGTGGACGATACCATCTACTACAGAGCTAGCATATATGTATTCCCTGAGTCCACACTTATGGAAGATATCATAAGGGTTATACATGATACACCGTTTGCAGGGAATCCTAGGTACTTCCAGAGTTACCAGCAAATCAAAGAGAGGTTCTCATGGAAGGGCCTCAAGGATGATGTGTGGAGACATGTGAGGGAGTGCATGAATTGTCAGCAGAACGATTCATATCATACATATCCAGTAGGATTATGGCAATCTACACTCTACCTATCCAGTAGGATTCATATTTTTAAAATTTTATTGAATTGAGAAGAGTTTGTCAAGGAGCAATAACTTGATTGGTGTAGAGGTAGGTATTTCACTCCCTACACGCATGTTCAAATCCCTAATAAGACATGCATGGGAATTTATGACTTGACCTTATACTTCGAAGAATCCAATCTACCCTAAATACCATTCTTGAAATGAAGAAAAGTACCTAAAAAGATTCCTAAAATTGTAAAAAATAATAACTAACTAAATAAATTAGTTAAATTGAGAAGAAAAAAAAAAATTCCACTAGATATGTTAATTACTTTTTATATATACTTCTATAACATAAATTAATACGATTAAAAAAACATTAATTACATGTTCCCTTTGTAATTAAAAAATACCTATAATCTTATGGCGTTGTCTAGCTGTTCTACCAAATGGCTTTTTTCGTCGAAATCCGATGATATAAATGTACACGAATCACTATTTGTTTTTTTCAAAATCCATTTCTGAATGCAGAAATGGATTTAGCATGCTGGAAAACTTCTAGGGCACTCAGATTATACAAAAATAATCACTTAAATCTACGAATCTAACAATTTCTCACCAGATTTCGAGCAAATAACCTAAAAAACAATCATAATTTTGTAAAACATTTAACCTATTGCTAATTTTTTTATTACAGTTAATGAAATTTTATAAGTAATGAAGATGACTTAGTGTAGCCCGGCTATCAATAATGTAATAGTTGTAAAGAAAACATTTCCACCTAAACTATACTTTAAACTATCATTTCCACCTAAAATATACTTTAAACTATCACATCAACATCATGTTGCATGCGTGCACCTTCCTTCCTTTTTTTTCTCTTTGTTGTGGAGAGACCCTTTCATAAACTATCACATCAACATCATGGAAGTTCATAGTTACACCTTCCTTTTTCTTTTTGTTGTGGGGGGACCCTCTTCTTAAATTTTAAAAGGGAAATAAAATATGGAATAAGAGATGTTTCTATAAACATTTAGTTGGTACGTGAATAGAAATAAAAAAACAAATTAAAATGAAATGGCTAAGTTGTGATGAAGACATAGATTAGGTATTTAGTTGGTACATGAATAGAAATAAAAAACCAAATTAAAATGAAATAGTTAAGTTGTGATGAAGACATAGATTAGGTATTAGATAGGATGTGAAATCACATATAATTTACTATTTAATAATAAAAAATAAATTAATGTTTTTTCATTAAATATTGTTTTGATTATTAGATGAGGTATTAGATAGGATGTGAAACCACATACAATTTATTTTTAATAATAAAAAATAAATTAATGTTTTTTCATTAAATATGGTTTTGATTATTAGTATGAACACTTTATAAAATGGTTTAGTCAAATAAGTGGGTTATAAAAGAAGCTTCTATAAATATTATGTAAAAATAAAAGGTTTTAGTTAGTTTTGTTTTGTAAAAAATAAAAAAAATGAATGAGTTTAGGTGATAATTGATTAAAAATATAATAGGTATTAAGTCTAAAACAAAATAAGTTAAATTGTTTAGGTGATCATGAGTTAAAAATACAAATTATATTAAGACAAAATATTTAAATTCAAAGTGTTATAAATTGTTTACGACGCCTTATTAGAAAAGTGGAGAATGAATATAAAAAGGTTGTACATGTTTCCACCTATTATTGTGAGGCTCCTCAAGCTTGGACTTCTTAGAGATAAACAAGGAAAGTGTTAGAAATTGTTTGTAATTGAACAATGGAGTTAGTGGCCTAACTCCTCCTACATTTTCATTTCTAGCATACCTATCTTATAACTTAATGGTGGGACCTATTGTCTCCTTTGTATGAGCCTACAAAATATGAATACAAAGTGCAAAGTAGCTTTCTACTCATAGTATGAGGGGCCTAACCCAATATTACATAAGCTACAGGAGGTTCTCCATATCAACTCAAACCTTTAGTGCTTGTACAATTATATGAAAGGATAGGATAACACTCATTAGTGTGTCTTTATACTAGCAAAAATCATTTTTTAACTTTTTTTTTCATGAAATACACATCCCAAGGAAACTCATCAAGCACTTCCCCTCATTTTAAAAGTAACCATAGTGGAATTCAATGGCCTATGAAATACAATCTCCTATCCTAGTAAGGAAATTTGCCAGGTAAAAGAGGCATGGAGATAATGTTGACATAACAATGATGAAGACTTGAAGTGAAAATAAAAAATATATTCTTAAGGGTTTATTCTCACCCATACCATGGACAATGTGGGTTTTGCAATCCTAGGTATTAGAATTTTTTTGTTTATTTGTCAAAATGTTTCTTGCCAATTAAGAGAGGGGGGCGATTTGATAAATGTTTTTCGTGGATAGCTTTGAGAACAATAAAAAAGTTATTTACAATGGATATTTTATTTCTTTATTGAATTTTGAGAAGAATCTCTTTGTAAAGAACATAAATCTTGACATCATTATTCGTAACTATCCAATTCTCTAAACAAATTCAATTTAAAATTTTTATTTAAAATAAAAAATAAAAAATAAAATATGATTTTTACTCATAAAAATCCATCTTTATTAAACATTTAAATTAGTTCAATTTAAAATTTTCATTTAAAATAAAAAATAAAAAATAAAATATGATTCTTACCCATAAAAATCCATCCTGATTAAACATTCAAATTAGTTTAATTTAAAATTTTCATAAAAAAAATAAAAAATAAAATATGATTCTTACCCATAAAAATTCATCCTTATTAAATATTCAAATTATCATGAAACATAACAACCATTTCATTTAAAAAAAATGTTCTTAACCTTAAAGCCGATTACTATTCAATATTAAAACCATCCTGGAAAATAATTTATTTATTTAAATAAATAAAGAACTACATATTTGAAAAACAAAGCCATTCCTCCTCTTTTTGAACATGGAGATAATCTGATTCGTCATTTAGCTAACACTAAGGACAAGGGAGATAATAATTGATTCTAGGTTGTATATGGGGTTCTTTGTTGAGGGTTTGATGCAATTTGGGTCCAAATCTTTTGAGAATTTATTTATTTATATAAATAAAGAATTACATACTTGAAAAACAAAGCCATTCCTTTTCTTTTTTTTTTTTGAACATGGGGACAATATGATTCGTCATTTAGCTAACACTAAGGACAAGGGAGGTAATAATTGATTCTAAGTTGTATATGGGGTTCTTTGCTTAGGGTTTGATGCAATTTGGGTCCAAATCTTTTGAGAGAAGACCCAACAATTTTTCTATATGCTCCATTTTTTCTTTTCATATGTTGCTTTCATATTGTATTCAATAATCTCGTAATTTTTGTATATTTCTTCAAATATTACATTTAATAAATAATGTATATACAAGATCATTATCACAATTTCAATTTACACACAAAATGTATATATGAATGTGTATATGATTTTTTAAGCAAAAAAGACTATATGTTCCATGCAACAAGATTATATTAGGAATTTTGATAACAAATAAGTTTATGAAGATGCCTAGACACAAGGCATGATAATTTATCATATGCATGACTCTTCTATGCAATAAACGCTAACAACAACATCAATTAAAAAAAATGAATCTTCAATTAAAAAAAATAAATTTTTCTATAATAACATAATAAAATTTATTTACACAACAAATATCATGTGAGTTGTAGATTAAACAATTTTTATGGATACATTCTAAGAAGATAAACCCCCTTATTACGGAGGTGTGCATATAGATTTGAACCTATGACCTCCAAGGAGAAAACACATGTTCTTAACCATTAGGCCCACTCAAGTTGTACATTAACCTATAACAAAATATGTATATACACAACAGATACTTTATGTATGCATATAGTAATACAACCACTATTGTGTAATTATAGTGTAATATGCCCATAAAATTTCTTTCCAAGGACGCTAATGGCTAAATATAGTGAAGACAACACAGCTATTAATTAATGAG
>SNQJ01S0029189.1:60559-71683 GCA_010110895.2 Picea sitchensis
TTACTATTGGCCATAATACTCTTGAAATACACCCCTTTTACTATTGATGATGAAAACAAGCCAATGATTATGCCAATAAACCTCTGCCACTTCCTCTGCCATATTCCATGACTCCAAATATGAATAACAACCAATGACCAAGAGTGACAAGTATTCTCGATGAAAGACATAAGACTGGAACTTGTGATCATTATTGTTGAGTTCATGGATGCATTCTCTGCCATAGGCATAATGTAAAAAACCTTACAGAATCCTCACTGGTAGAAGCTAATAAATCACTTGTTGAATCCCAACAAACTAAACATTAGTTTCCTCATTAAATATAGATTCTCTATTCTTTGGTGTAGTAGTTAACAATTCGTCCATGCATTTATTGAAGCATGCAATACCCTTATAGAATTTTCAATAATTGATCCATCCATATCTTTATAAATTTTTCAATAATTGATCCATCCATCGATTTACTTTATATAGATTGGTTAGGAGAATCACACCATCAAATCATCATCTTTCTATAGGAATATGCAATAAACTTTGCAATACCTTTTTTACGGTTAGATTAGATCCTAAGCAAGTATGAAATTGTGCCCTTCAATCTACTACAAGAAAGTGCCTTGAATTGTAACTCAAGGAGACAAAGGCATGTTGTCATAGGAGCTCTCAAATTAGCCATAAATTTGGGTTTGGTATGCCTAGCAGAAATTGCATGATTTGGAATATATTCAAACCTATAGAGATAGTATAGAAAAATAATATTCATAACAACCCTCAATCAATATGTTCATATGCTAATGTGTTTCTTCTGGATGTATAAGAATGTTGGCCCATACTTAACTTTCACCTTCCACCCATTCCTCTTCTCCAAACTTTGGATAGATATTAACAGACAAACATGTATTGCAAATATGAGCTATAGGAAATTAAATTTAGTATTGTGAAGCATGCATTTACAGAGTTTTGTTGTGCTATTCAATATCAATGTTGAATGCCAATTACTTTGTCCATTTTGAAATAAGTAAATAGATGAATTTACATACTATCACATATTCATCTAACCCAAATCTTAATAGTACTTTGAATTCATATATTTTGAGTTATAGTAGTGTGTGCAAAGTTCAATGTAAAGAGGTCATTGGGGTAATGTTTCTTCCACCAATACTTTAGCTCATCCCTAACCCATGGCCCAACATCCAAAAACATAGGATTTTCATATGCTAATGTGTTTCTTTTGGATGTATAAGAATGTTGGCCCATACTTAAATTTCACCTTCCACCCATCCCTTTTCTCCAAACTTTGGATAGATATTAACAGACAAACACGTATTTCAAATATGAGCTATAGGAAATCAAATTTAGTATTGTGAAGCATGCATTTGCAGAGTTTTGTTGTGCTATTCAATATCAATGTTGAATGCCAATTACTTTGTCCATTTTGAAATAAGTAAATAGATGAATTTACATACTATCACATATTCATCTAACCCAAAGCTTAATAGTACTTTGAGTTCTTATATTTTGATTTCTAGTAGTGTGTGTGTGCAAAGTTCAATGTAAAGAGCTCATTGGGGTGATGTTTCTTCCACCAATGCTTTAGCTCATCCCTAACCCATGGCCCAACATCCAAAAACATAGGATTTCCATATTCATTCCTCTTTTCCTTGTCTTTGAGCCTCATGGGAATCAATTCTTGTCCAACCCCCTCTGCAACAACAAGCACAAAGTGTCCATTCTCTACCAACCTCTGCTCTAAAAACTCAAATAATCCCCCTTCTCCCTCCAAATAAAATGAGTTCAAGGTATAAGGCAACAATCCACATCCCTGCTACCCAAAGTTGAATGCAATGCAAGATGTCTAACATTCCTACCTATCAACTTAACCAACTCTACTCCATTAGGGACACTCTTAAACTCAACATGCATTGCATTGATGGCACTATGGGCTGTCTCCACTCCTATCTTATGGTCATATCTGCAATTTTCTATGAGATTCTTAGGGAATGCTTTGTTTTAGCTTCACAAAGAATGCCCTATTTTTAACCCACTAACAGGGACATCAATTCTTGTCTAACCCCTATGAAACAACAAACACAAAGTGTCCAATCTCATTTGACATGTTATATTATGATTCCTCATTACTTTTTTTCCATTCCTCATTTTCTAAAATTTTGAAAAAATAATATATTGTACTTGTAACATGTATACTCCTAAATTTTTCCATATTTAATTTTAAACACTCAAAAAATTTGAGTATCAAATTAAATTTATTCAAACTTGATTTAAACTATTCTATAGTTAATATCACTTTAATATACTCAATGCCACGTGAAGAAAACCATAACTAATTTAATTGTGTACAATGAGTCCAAGCTTACAACTCAAGTTGTAGCCAACATACTAAATCTTCATCTATTGGCATAACCCTAACAGGATAGTTTATACACGTCGACTATACGCCCATTGATCTATACTCGAGGAGTAGTATTCAATGGTTATACCCGTTGATTTATATAGTAGTATGCAATGGTTATACCCGTTGATATATACAAGTGACATACAATGATTATAAACCTAGAGAAGTAGTATGCAATGGTTATACCCGTTGATTTATATACAAGTGACATACAATGATTATAAACTTAGAGAAGCTATACATTGGTGGTAGTAAATAGTACTAGTCTAAACGTTTTATTTTTATTTTTTTGAGGTTTTTCTGTAATTTTTTATTTTGTCTAAAATCTGGTGATGAATGGTTGGATTTGCAGATTTGAGTGGCTAAGTTTGTATAATCTGAATGTTCCACGGTTTTTCAGTAAGCTGAATCTATTTATACATTCAGAAAAACAATTTATACATTCAGAAAAACAATTTAAACAATAGAAAATAGAGATTTTGTCCAAATTTACATAGCCCTACCAATTCTTACAAAAAAAAAACCCAAAAAAATAAAAAGTTTAATAAACATTATATATATAAATATATAAAACTATAATTTAAAAAAATGAAATTGAAATAATATTTATATTGCTAATGGGACAAGTACATGGGCTTCAAACACGTTGCATTCCCACATCACATTTCATTTGTTGCCAAAGATACAAGCGCTATAACTATTATCAAGTGCATGAAGGTAACCTCTCTCTCTCTATATATATATATAATAACTAAATGTAACTCATTCAAAATGAGATTACAAGGATTATTTTTTTTTAATGTTTCATATATTTGTTTCTTAATAATTTATTTTTATAAAATATAATAATATTAGAAAGTAGAAATAATATTAAAATAATACAAAATATCAATAAAAAATTGTTATTGAATCATTAAGATTATTTTTAACCACATAACACTTATAACTTGCAATTGTAGTAAGATCAAACATTTAAGAACCAATGATAACAACACTCATATAGAAACAAATGCAATATTCAAAGGACTTTGCATATTTAATATGAGAATTATCAATGATTTTGTGTACTTCATTTTAATGAAGCTTTTGTCTAGAAAAATTTACTTTAATTGTGAGTTTATATTCCTCATATTTATCATTATTAATTATTGGATATTGGACTGATTGATCACAGTTATTGGATATTGGATTGGGTATTCTCCTTTCCAAGGGATCCCCAAGCTATAATTGGGTTGTATGAAAAGTACAATGTTAATAAATGAGAAATGAGAAGAGAGTGCACTCATCAAAATTGCAAGGAAATCTCCATCTCAAGGATACTTTCCAATAGACCAAACTCAACAACAATTCACCAATACTTCCACCTCAAGGACACTTTTCAATAAACCAAACTTAACAACAATTCATCAATACTAAATTTGACATTACTACAACCTTCCTGCATCTTAGAAAAAAAAATATCATCTTTTTACCTCAAATATTCTTCTTTCATAGCCTTTATGGCTCAAATAACTTGTCCATTTCATACAAAAAAAAATATGTAATCTTTTAATTACTAATTATTAATTATTCATCTATATACAAATAATTTCTCTTTCTAAAAAATAAAATAATGATTATTCATCAACCAATGACTTCTCTTTATATTTTTACTTATGGATGTCTTTTTGATCTCCTCCTCTTTCCTCTTTTCCTATTTGAGTGGATGTACATGTAGTCACTACTTCATTCAATTAAATCTTTTCATTAATATTTCACAAGTCTATGTATCTTTTTACCCACTATCCCTTTGAATTTAAATTCAAATTTCATTTTTCTTCTCCTTATTTTATGGATGCACTATTAATCAAAAATTAATTGATTAAATTAATTTTCCTATATTTTATGCACATTTTACAAATGCATTCATTTTTCTAATAACATTTAACTAACTATTTTAATTTTACTTTTTTTTTTATGCAATTTGCAATAACCTATATGGTCAATCAACCAATCATGCATTTATTTATTTTTTCTCAATTTAGATAAAATGATTTTTCTCTGTTTAGATCAAAAGGATATGCTACTCAAATATTTTAAAAGTTGGTGAGAGAAATGGTACAATAGTTGATACAATAAACGTTTCAACTTAGAACATGAAAAATGAGTACTAATAGGTGAAAATGGGGATGTTGTTCCTCATCTCCTAATGATATTATGCACATCTTCCATACAACCACATTACCCATGTGTAAACTAATTGACAAGCAAATTTCATATTTCCTACAAACATTGAAATCAATACATTAAGTAGTTTCATAATTATAAATTAAAAAAATATAATTAATTACATGAGATATGGTAATGTTCTTACTAAATCAAGACTCCTTATGATGTTGAAACAATCCCACATAAATGTATACATGTGGATTCCATGTTACACTTGACAAACCATGNACAACCACATTACCCATGTGTAAACTAATTGACAAGCAAATTTCATATTTCCTACAAACATTGAAATCAATACATTAAGTAGTTTCATAATTATAAATTAAAAAAATATAATTAATTACATGAGATATGGTAATGTTCTTACTGAATCAAGATTCCTTATGATGTTGAAACAATCCCACATAAATGTATACATGTAGGTTCCATGTTACACTTAACAAACCATGACTAGTATCTAGATATTAATNCAAACAGAATCATTTTGATATCAAAATGTCCTTAAATAATATTATAGTCAATAGAATTTAACTTTTCCTAACATATGTCAAAAACTGGGTCATTTTCTAATCAAAATGTGGTTATGGTTAAATAATATTCTTATTGGTAAAAATAGTGAAAGCAAAAGAGAGCAATACAGCTATTATAACACAAAATATCAATGACATCTCAGAATGTTAGAACACAATAACAGATAAACCTTACGCACAAAAACAGGAAAAACTCAAAGAAAAATCAACTAGGAGAAGATTCAATCACACGACTAATTTGCAGAGAATTATAGTCATCTTTCCCCACAGTGCTGATTTGATGGAGCAAAAAACCTATTTCTCTGTCCATTTCATTCAAATGTGTAGTAAAGAGAAAACAAATGTTTAAAACAATGTCTTTGTCTTTTTAGGGGCAATTGCCGAGAGTAATGCCAATTCCTCCTACCATACACCTTTTCAACATTTTCATTGATACCACTAAGGCAGGCAACAACTTTTCCTTTAACTTGGTGCTGATCTAGAGCTCGTGGAAAGCACAGTGAATTAATACTAATTCGAATTAATTAGCTCTTCGCAAAAAATGTGGCCTTTGAGTCCGAATGCAAATCGCTAAAATTAGTAATGATGTAACATATCCAGTAGTTTCAGTTGCATGTGGAGCTCTGACAAAGCTGATGATACCGATACCATTCTTACTTAGGGGCCTCATTTCCTGTGATGTCCACATAACATAGCAAACACTGGCATGAAGGATTTGAAGGATTTGAAGTATAATTCGGGCGAGGACGCATGCATTACCTAGAGAAAGGAGGGCCCAATGGCATGTTCCTCTGAAATTTGAATGTAAATGTTGGTTTCAATATGATGTTGTTTAACTGTTTTATGAAAAATAAATAAATTGGAATCTGGTTACACAAATTTGTACGAAATTATTGTTTTTTATTATTTAAAATTTATTTTTGAATGTAAAGCATATTGAAAAAAATTTAATACACTCAAATTATACAAAAATAATCACTCAAATCTATTTTTCATGTTTTTCCTACTAATCTTCATTAAGCAAAACAGTTTTATCCATATAAACATTATAAAGGTAAGAATTCACATATAAATATGTATTCCATTCTTTTCAGACTTTTTCTTCTGCTTTCCATTATTGCTTTGCTTTGTTGATATATATCTTTGATGGTCTCCATTGGCTTTTCTGTTGCAAATCTCTGAAATTATATCCGAAGAAAATTTAAGGCTTTTGGTTCATGATGCCACTATGCCATTTGTTGGGATTCATTTTCATAAGATCGTTTTGCTCATGGCTTTATCTCTTATTTAGTTTAGTTTGTTCAGATTCTGATCTTCCACTTGTAAGTTTTAAATTTGAAAAGTGAAACAATATATATATTCAGGAAAATTAATAATTAATGATAAACATATTACATAAATATTTAATCATGAAATTTTTAAACTGGAAAATCAGATAAATTTAAATATTTAGTTTAGTTTGTTCAGATTCTGATCTTCCACTTGTAAGTTTTAAATTTGAAAAGTGAAACAATATATATATTCAAGAAAATTAATAATTAATGATAAACATATTACATAAATATTTAATCTTGAAATTTTTAAACTATAAATTTAAAGTTTTATTTCTCTTTTATTGATATTGATTAATTTTACCATTGCAATATAATATAGATAGTATGTGGTATCTTAAACCTTAATCCATTTATCCATATTAAATTACAATTTTAATTTTTTTTATCAGAATTAAATTACATGTAAGACATACATAGCCTGGAGATATCATACAAAAACATATATGTAAAAACATACATAACTTGTAAATAACCATACAAACACATGTAATAACATGCATAACTTGTAAATAACCATACAAACACATGTAATAACGTGCATAACTTGAAGATATTAAATGCAAAACATGTAAGAAAATGCAAACAAAAAATATATAGCCATGGACCATGCAACTTTCAAAGACATGTAACAAATTCCATATAGTATATCTTACTATATACATATAGACATAACTGAACCATAACAAAAGTATGTTTGAATCAGTGTAAATGTGACACTAAACATAATTGGTTGACATGGCAACCAATATCCAACCTGGATAAGCAGCATTGAATATTAGCATTGAATATTGTGATAGGTGAATTATAAGTGGTAGAATTTGAATTACTGTGAAATCCTACGGTCTATATTCTAGTCTATATTCCACTTGCCACAGCATGGAGTACACCATTTCACATCAAATGAATGTTAGATTTTGGAGTCCAACCCATTGGCGGAATTAGCTAATTATCTAACTTGTAATGGTTCACCATTCATCTGTCTTAAGATTTAACTTACCGGGATACTTTTTTGGTAAGATTCACGTTTATGGAAGATTTAACTTACCAGGATACATTTTTGTAAGATTCACGGTTATGGAAGGTTTTCACTTGACTGCCAATATCCAGAGGACATTTGGACAGAAAGAGTTGTCATTGCCGTAATATCAATCTAATAGTGCGGGAGATGGCATCAGGGCCTGTCAAAATATAGGGTAGTAATGATGAAATTGAAATTAGTGCCCAATTATCTAATCACCAGGGCGCCCAGTGCCCAGGAGTCAGATTCTGTAGGGGTCAGCTGACTCAGCTTTGTGCAAATGTAGGCCGTTGTGGTGATCTCATAGACATTGAGCAAAGCAACCCCGCCCCACGTAAATTTTCATTTGCAGATTGGTGGTACCTTTTGAGAATGGTGTTGGGAAAAGGCTCACGTGTTTGAGGCAATGACTAGTAATGTTGGGAGGATAGTAATGTTGGGAGGATAGAAGAAGAAGAAATAATTTTAATGTTTATGAGGTTAACAATAGTTTATAGGATGGGATAGATTGTTTCATACACTGATTTCAGCAGTTTAACTTTTTTCCTGTTCAACTTAATGATAAGCTTTCCTAATTTCTCCACTGTTAGCTAGCTGAAACACTTTCTACAACGATCTGCATCTCTCTTATCTGTTCCTTTCCGCTGGAAATTTTTGACAGGGGCTTCCATTGTTCTCATTTGCTGTTGTTGTTGAAGTTCGAAGTTAATGAATTTTGTTTGATTGTGACAGTGTGCATTGTAGTCGATCCAGAGTCTAACTAAAGCTTTGTATTCCTCTATAGACAATGTAATGTTAAAGACTTAACGTAGCTTTTCTCTATCGGTTAAAGCATCCTTTTCCACCTAAACAGTCCGATAAAGACAGTCTGTTCGCGCTGGGCCATGACTGCCCATGAGCATGATCCATGCGATGGCATAAAAGTCATTGGCGTACATCGAAAGCAAGGTCCATGCTGACTAATGACTAACAACATACACTAGAACCAAGGGGATAATAATAATAAGAACCTTTGTTGTCGAGCTCCCACCAACTCTCACCTAAATCCATTTGGCAGTGCTCTTATTTTGATAATTTGTCATTGATTAGAGCAACTTACATTGCTGTGAACTAAAACTGCGTTCGTTTTGCTAGCTGTAACTTCGGGATATATGCCAACTAATGACTAACAACATACACTCGCACCAAGCGGATAGTAATAAGAACCTTTAATGAATGTTAGGAAATGATTTTTTTTTTATTTTTTTAATGGGAACATTTGTTCGAAATTTAGTAAGAAATTGTTAGATTTGTAAGATTATTTTTGTATAATTCGAGTGTCTTCAAGTTTTTCAACATGTTGAATCCACTTTTACTCTCAGAAATGAATTTTAAATAACAAAAAATAGTGATTTCGAGTAGATTTATATTACAAGATTCCAACTAAAAAAACTATTTCATAGAACCGTTAGACAACACTTGTTTTTCTTTTGCACCAAATCTCACCTCAATCAACAGTCCTCTTATTTTGATAATTGAACATTGACTAGAGCAACATAGATTGTTGCTTACTGAAATTGCCTTAAGTGGAAGATAATTGTTGGCCAAATTGTAATTTTACATTGTTTAAATTGAGTTTTTAAAACATAAATCAATTTTGTGCTTTTAAAAACCCTTAAAACACTTCAAAAAATATATTTTAATCGCTGAAATCTACAATTCTAATCATCCTTTTAAATTTCTATCATTCTAACCTAAGCTATATAAATTGTGGTAGGCTAAAGCTTCTACGAAATGAGGATTTTTTCCGGGGACATTTGCCTGAAATTCGGTGAGAAATTCTTAGATTCATAGATTTGAGTGATTATTTCTGTATAATCCGAGTGCCCCAGGAGTATATCATCGGATTCCCGTGAAAAAAACCATTTGGTAGAACAGCTAGACAACCCCATATAAATCAGCATTTTCTGTTGTTTAAATTGCATTTTTGAATGCATAAATGGATTCAGCACCCTGAAAAACCCATAGGACACTAGAATTATAAAGACTCAATCACTCAAATATAGAATTCTAATCATTTTTGACAAAAATATACCTCTAAAAACTTCAAAAATAGAAAATTTAAACTACATTATAAATTTGGGCTTTCTTTTGCTGAAAGCACTGAGATACATATACTAAAGGTTTGGGCTTTCTTTTGCTGAAAGCACTGAGATACATATACTAAAGGTTCTAGTTAAATGTATACTGATTCAATTGTTTTTTATGGGTCCACACCAACCCTTAGCATGGTTGGATTTTTTGTCTCCGCAGGTTTCGAACGGGTGACTTTAACATCACGGAGTGGCTTAACAACACACTCCGTCACCGACTGTCCTACACCTCGGGGCTATATTATTACATTTTTACAAAAATAAGCATAAATGATATCTCACAAAATTGTTTGATATGGGATATTCAAATCACCCCATATCTGCTCAATCCATAGATTGAGAGCTCCAGAATGAAATTAGTGTAAGATTGTTCTTTGTAGTTGCTGAAGTGTAGTTGTAGCTTATCCAACAGACTACCAATCATTTTTGAGAACTCACTTACCAGAATGTTATACAAATTTTTTAACCATATTTTAGGAACAAATCGCTCAATGACAAATTCCATCGCTGATATACACTCTCCCTCACAGAGCATTCCAAAACTTTCTAACAAAAAGTAAACTGAAAACAAATAAATCGTCCTCTCTTTTTTAAAATTTTAAACTTATCTTTAATAAWAATAACRAATAAACATCATTTTTTTWWAATTTTGAATTCATCTTAAATAAAGATAACAAATAAATCGTCATTTCTTCTTTGAAAATTTGAATTTATCTTTAAGAAAAATAAGAGGGAAGTATATATCTGGCCGACATTTACCAACCCCATCTGCACCAGACAAACGTGCGATAAGGGGCACTCAAACCGTAGGTTTGATCTATCTGACATCATGATATTCTAAATCATAAAAACACTCTTTTGAAGTTCTGAACTCATGTGCGTAGTGTAAGAAACTACAATAAGAATTTCATATACTCTTTCACACATTTAATGTGAGCAAGAATCTCAGGCGTACCACTTTCTTGTTAGTTAAGTGGGGCACATTAAATCAAATCCATCAAATCCGGAGTAAGTTAATTAGGGAGCAATTTTTTTTTCTTTTCAGGTCAAAAAATGGGTCTGAATCTGGCTAAATTTTCAAGGGTAGCCTGAGTTTGACATGGATCAAAGTTTCATGCATTTCAAAACCTTCCTCAAGGGTTTTGCTCCATTGTTGAAAAACTTGCTGGAAAAGTAACTCTGGAGGAAAAATTGCTCCCCAATTAGCCCACTCCATCAAATCCAGTTTAAGATTCATAGAAGTGTTTTTTGGGTTCAAATGGTGAGTAATATCTAGCCTGCTACACAACATTAATGCTGCTGCATGTGATTGCCTATAACCCACCTACCACAGTATTCAATAATAGACTGAATATTGGCCATTACATTTTGATGAGTTGTGAAAAATATAAGTCATGAAATATGAAAACAATTCAGATCCGATTACCTATAACCCACCTATCAAGACATTCAATGCTGCATAGTAAACTAAATATTAGCCGCCACATTT
>SNQJ01S0029189.1:71974-82409 GCA_010110895.2 Picea sitchensis
GTACATAGGGGCCAATATTTCTTGGAGATCTAAAATTCGTATTGCTCAATTAAGGACTAATTCTCATCAACTCCGTTGTGAAACAGGGCGCTGGAAAAGGCCAAAAGAAAGGTGGGAAGAAAGAGTATGTATTTTGTGCTCGTCCAGAAAAGTGGAAACAGAAAAAACATTTCATTTTAGAATGTGAGGCCCTAAAATTATGCAGGTATTCTGGCAGCTAATTCTTGGGATAATCTATTCAGCAAAGAGTTTGTTGAGAAGCTGGAAGCGATTATTGTAAAACTTCATAGGAAAAGGGCTGAATACAAAAGCCAGATGGAAAAGCAATCTGTCCCATGCGCTATTTTTACCCTCGTGGACGTTAAAAATACTTTTTTTCTTTCTTTCCCAAATCAATGAACGTGATTTACTCTTCATAACTTCCTTGTATTTTTTAATGCATCAGTTAACCTGTTTACTTTTTAACATTTACCTAATCATATCATGTACCACCATATGATTGTCACTTTTAACTGATTAACCTCTAGAATTACCACATTTGAAATTAACTTTTAGATTTCCTCAGCTTTATGTACGTTTCAGTTGTTCGTGCATTTCAGTTGTCGAGAGGAAGCTTTGGCATAGCCTTTCAACGTTCACCAACCACTTTGCGGCTCTGCTAGTTTAACCATTTTTAAAAATAATTAACATTTAAAATTTTGTAAAATAGATTAAAAATTTTATAGTAAATTTTTTTATTAATTAAATAAATTATAACTTTTAACAAAATTCTTATAAAATTTATCTATTTTTTTTAGATATTCTTATATTATTACATTTTTACAAGAATAAGTATAAATGATATCTCACAAAGTTGTTTGATATGGGATATTCAAATCAACCCATATCTGCTCAATCCATAGATTGAGAGCTCCATAATGAAATTAGTCTAAGATTGTTCTTTGTAGTTGTTGAAGTGTAGTTGTAGCTTATCCAACAGACTACCAATCAATTTTAACCATGGAAGAATGTTATACAAAAATTTTAACCATATTTTAGGAACAAATCGCTCAATGACAAATTCCATCGCTGATATACACTCTCCCTCACAGAGCATTCCAAAACTTCCTAACAAAAAGTAAACTGAAAACAAATAAATCGTCCTCTCTTTTTTAAAATTTTAAACTTATCTTTAATAAWAATAACAAATAAACATCATTTTTTTWAAATTTTGAATTCATCTTAAATAAAGATAACAAATAAATCGTCATTTCTTCTTTGAAAATTTGAATTTATCTTTAAGAAAAATAAGAGGGAAGTATATATCTGGCCGACATTTACCAACCCCATGTGCACCAGACAAACGTGCGATAAGGGGTACTCAAACCGTAGGTTTGATCTATCTGACATCATGATATTTTATCTGAAGTTCTGAACTCGCGTGCGTAGTGTAAGAAACTACAATAAGAATTTCATTTCATCTACTCTTTCACACATTTAATGTGAGCAAGAATCTCAGGCGTACCACTTTCTTGTCAGTAGTTAAGTGGGGCATATCAAATCAAATCCATCAAATTCGGAGTAAGTTAATTAAGGAGCATTTTTTTCTCTTTTTATGTCAAAAAATGGGTCTGAATCAGGCTAAATTTTCAGGGGTAGCCTGAATTTGACATGGATCAAAGTTTCATGTATTTCAAAATCTTTCTTAAGGGTTTTGCTCCATTTTAAACCAACCCAGATGCTCAGAAAATCGATCAGACTTCTAGATTGGTCGAAAATTTAAAACTGCATTGTTGGAAAACATGCTGGAAAAGTAACTGAGGAGAAAAGATTGCTCCCCAATTAGCCCACTCCATCAAATCCAGGTGTAAGATTCATAGAAGTGTTTTTTTGGTTCAAATAGTGAGTAATATCTAGCCTGCTACACAACATTAATGCTGCTGCATGTGATTGCCTATAATCCAACTACCACAGTATTCAATAATAAACTGAATATTGACCATTACATTTTGATGAGTTGTGAAAAATATGAATCATGAGATATGAAAACAATTCAAATCAGATTACCTATAACCCACCTATCACGACATTCAATGCTGCATAGTAAACTAAATATTAGCTGCAACATTTTGATGGTTCAATGCTGTATAGTAAACTTAATATTGGCCGCCACATTTTGATGGGCTGTTAAAGCAGAGCGAAGATTGGAGTCGTTGAGGATCATTTAAAACAGGGTTTGAAAAGTACAAGAGTAGGTTTTAGAGATCTATAAAAAAAAATGTATACATATTTGTTGTCGTTTACATATCATTTCGACAATTTAATGACTGGTTAATTTTGACAACAAAGCGAAGATCATAGTAGTTGGGGATCATCCTATGACCAGGATCGGAGAAATACAAGGTTGTGTGTTCATTAATTAATTTTTTCATTGCCATAATAACATTCAAAGTAGTTTGGTTATCTAATTGTAAAATTTTCACAGAAAACAGATCTGATAAGATATTATGATATTCCCAGGTTTGATTGACGTTGTCGCCTGTCGATTCCATCCTCCTCAATCTGCAATAGTGGCTGCAAATCTTCACGGCGTTTTCTGTGGAGATGTTATCACGCAACACGCTTGTCCATTTCAGGTTGGATGGGATGTATGTGCAAGGATGAGGGAAGTTAAGGGTCCTACAAACACAAAAAATTTCGATCTATGATGACAGCATTATTGTCCTCGACAATGTGATCAAAGACCATTCTCGCCATACTTTTTACCAAATCTAGTTCGTATAGCAAGTGTAAGATATTTGCTTAAAAATGTCGGAGCAATTATTTGGTGATGAAAGTTATATTTTAAGCTTCTTTTTACCAATGTTTTGGATGGGATAAAAACCTAATTATGTTGGTTAGGTATCACATTTTTATTTTTTCTTCACATGTTGATCGATAGATTGTTTGTATTTAAACATAAACATACAAGTGTAATGTTGGTTGTAATGTTGGTTGATAAATGGGATAGTTTAAATATTAGACATTTTGGATCTTTTAGGTTACAGTTTTTTAAGAACTAGGATAGAAATTTGAAAGATTTGATGGAATTACAGATATTAGGTGTTGAGATTGTACAGTTTAGATGGATTAGAGGTTTTTCAAGGTTCTAGATCCATAGGTGTATTCAAAACTGCAATATTGTAATTTCACCAACAATTAGATGACCACTTTATGATAATTACAGAAAAAAATTAAAAAAGTCTATTATTATTAGATTTAAAGCTAAATATGCACATCCTAAATCTTAATTAACATTTATTACAAAGGAAATTTTATTTTTAAGGTCATTGGATCTGACTCTTAAAAGTCTAAGGAAATATACATACTCTACCCCTTTAGATTTGAACTTATGACTTTTTAAGAAGAAACACATGTTCTTAAGCATTAAACCTACTTAAAAATTCTTCATACTTATAATTTTCTATTCATTCAATATCCTCCCAACAGTACGTATATATGTATCACCTGAAAATGAATGAATTAATTCTCTTATTGATTACAGTTGTTGATTTGAATGCTTTCAATCTTAATAAGAGCTATCAAAGTTGGGTGAAGTAGATGTCCTATCCCAGGAAAAGAGTACTTTCAGCCACGCCATATAAGACAATATAACCGCTGTTATTTCATATGGATTGCCCGACATGCTTGTTAACATAATCCTATTACAAATACTTTCGTTTTAATCCATGATGTAAAGAACGCATCAGCAGATAACTAGCACGTTATATGCTTGCAGTACAAGAGTTACTGCATAATTTATTTAAGGCAGTGACTGATTTTCATCAGTGAAAGGCCTCAATTCGATCCAAGAAGATGAGTTTACAAGAATTGTGTAATTATACAAGACCATCATTTGCAAAGCAATGAAAGACTGTAATTATACAAGACCATCATTTGCAAAGCAATGAAAGACGATTGCAAGACAATGATCGTTATCTAATCATAATCACAATCACAATCACAAATTTGGCTGCTCGACAGAAGGCAAATTTAAAATTAGCAGGTAAGATTGCCATTGCTAACGTCATTATTACCTAGATAGATATCAAGGAAGTCAGAATGTAAAGGTTTTATATTAAAATCAAGTAGTTTAAACGTTTGATTTTTTGGAGTTTTTTAAAAGTTCCATTTTTTAGAGTTTTTATGGGCATATTTTCAGATCAATTTTTATTGAAATCCAACCAAAAAGTGTTGGAACATTTGAGTGATTGAGTCTGTATAATTTTAATGTAGTTTGAGTTTTTCAGGTTTCTGAATCCCTTTATACATTAAAAAATACAATTTAAATAATAGAAAATGGAGATTTCACTAAGATTCGTTTTGCTGGATTTTCTTGAAAAAATTCAAAAAATCCTATGTTTAAACAAAGCCTATTAGAATTATGTGTAAAAAGGTGAAGAGATGATGCTGTACTCATATTGTGACAAGAGTATTTTAGTATTGATTTCATTTACTGATTTTTTTTGTAACATGATATAAGGTAGATTCTAACTACTACCACTCCAATCTCCAAATGTAACTGCACATACCCTAAATACAACACATAAGTGAATCTAAATTTTCATATATAATCTCACATAACAAAATGCCTTAAATTACCTCACATAATGGATCACATAATGGAGTGTACTCCATCCTCTACTAATAAACATCCAAGGAACAACATTGATCTCATTTACTGTGAGTTATATATAAAAAAATATCAATATTTAAAGCAGACTTGCAATTGTGTTTGGTCAAATTACCTCACATAATGAAGTGTACTTCATCATCTACTAATAAACATCCAAGGAACAACATTGATCTCATTTATTGTGAGTTATATATAGAAAATGATCAATAAACATCCAAGGAACAACATTGATCTCATTTACTGTGAGTTATATATAAAAAATGATCAATATTTAAAGCAGACTTGCAATTGTGTTTGGTTAAATTACCTCATATAATGGAGTGTACTTCATCATTTACTAATAAACATCCAAGAACAATATTGATCTCATTTAGTTATATATATAGAAAATGATCAATATTTATTTAAAGCAGACTTGCAATTGTGTTTGGTTATTTGTAATCATTTGATTTGTTTTAATGTCTATATACAAAATTAAAGATTTTGTAATATTAAATTAAGTGTGAAATTAGTATTATGGTGTTTATTCCTTTTGTAGATTTTATTTTTTTTTGGTTTATTCCAAGTTTCATTGAATAAAAAAAACATTATAGATAAAAGTTGTATCTATGACAAAGACAAAAACATACATTCAAGTTATCATTTTTAATTTATCTTATGATTTTATTAATTATTTTAGAATTAAAAAAACATACATTCAATTATCATCTTTAATTTATCTTATTTCAAAAGTGTAAAAAAATAGTAATATGAATTGATTATTTTCGAGTGAAAAAAATAGTAATAAGAATGGATTATTACAAATGAAATGAAAGAATTAATGTAAACCTTTATTAGTGAATAATTTTCAATATGATTATCACACATTTTAAAATTTGAAATGTAAAATTTGAATAATTAATCTTAGATTTTGGATTTTCAAAGTTATTGTTTTTAATAATTATATTGTTGAAATTATCAAATTAATAAAAACAAGTTCTATTTTATTAATTCTCAAAATTCAATTTATTCAAATCACAAATTTTTATTATGTTAAATAGATATTCACATTACATATAAAGTGTTCCATGATAAATACTATCTATGTACATATTGATGGAAATTGAGGAATTGTTGTTTATTTTATCTTATTTCAAAAGTGTAAAAAAATAGTAATATGAATTGATTATTTTCAAGGTGTAAAAAAATAGTAATAAGAATGGATTATAACAAATGAAATGAAAGAATTAATGTAAACCTTTATTAGTGAATAATTTTCAATATGATTATCACACATTTTAAAATTTGAAATGTAAAATTTGAATAATTAATTTTAGATTTTGGATTTTCAAAGTTATTGTTTTTAATAACTATATTGTTGAAATTATCAAATTAATAAAAACATGTTTTATTTTATTAATTTTCAAAATTCAATTTATTCAAATCACAAATTTTAATTATGTTAAATAGATATTCACATTACATATAAAGTGTTCCATGATAAATGCTATCTAT
Source organism: Picea sitchensis (assembly GCA_010110895.2). NCBI lineage: Eukaryota > Viridiplantae > Streptophyta > Pinopsida > Pinales > Pinaceae > Picea > Picea sitchensis. The sequence continues at coordinate 78,123 of SNQJ01S0029189.1, forward strand.
GCACATATTGATGGAAATTGAGGAATTGTTCATATATGCAAGGTTTTGTTGATGAATTGAACTCCATTGGGGAGGATAACAATCATTTCCCCCAATCATTCCAGCTAAACTCAATTGACTCTCCACATGAAACTTATGGTAATGTTTAAGAGTTAAAAGAAAATGTTTAATGACATATTGTTTTGTCTTAGTTTTGTAGACGGGAATTGTTAGTTTATAGAATGTATTTTATGAAATGATTAATAATAATAATAATCTAATTTGAAGGCCATGACCAAACCAGACACCAAATTGGTGTATGAGACCCCTTGTTCGTAGGGAAAGAGACCCATACATACCCTACCCCTGTGGATTTGAACTTGTGACCTCTTAAGATTAAGAGGAATAGATGTTCTTATACAATATAGAAATTATGAAATAGTAGTTGTATTGACACTAACTACTTGGAAAAAATTATATATCTACTCAAGCAAAAAGGTTAGATGACAAAATAAGTTTATATATCTACCCATGACACATAACATTTTACATAGAAAGTTGTGAAAAGTTTTTATAAGATTCATATTGCTAAAGATATGTTGCATAGTCCCTGCTCATATCTATAACCATTTTGAATCTAGGTAATCACATCTAAAATATGTTGTGCAATTTGCATAGTCGCTCCTCATATCTATAACCATTGTGAATTTAGGTAATCACATCTAAAATATGTTGTGCGCTACTTTGCAAGTGCGTTCTCAAGAAATTACTAAGAATAAGAATGAAAAAGTCGGATTCTACCTCAGATAGGGTTGAATGTTTAAGGTCAAGCAATGGTGTCTATTGGTACGTGAAAAACATATGGCATGTACTTCAATGTTAAGGTAATCTTTAAAAATCAAAGTCAATAGATAGCTATCCTAGGCCTTGTAAGCATAAAGACTATTTACCAATTTATTTTATTAAAACATCTCAATGAAATTAAAAGCGCAAGTATGTAGGGAGTGACATTTAAATATTATTCATTAGCATATTAAATAAGGATTTCATGGTAGTGCAATTCATGCCAAGGTAGTTCGGAAATATATGCTCAACAATATAACTTAATATAGTTAAATGCAAGTTTTTTCCAAAATATAATTTATATAATAAAGAAGAATAATATTATTGTTTATGCAAAGAAGACAATGATAAGAATAAAGTAGAAACAACAACATTTAACATAAAACTTTGTAAAAATAAGTGAACCAATAAAGTGTTTAATGTGGAGTAAAACTTAGTAAATAAATCAAGTGTTCAATGGAGACATTAGCATATGTGGGAAGCAATGCAAAGTGTTTGCAGTGAAACCATTTAGCATGAAACTTTGTTCAATGTGAAGTAAAAATTAGTAAGAAAGTGAAGTGTTGAGTGGGAAGGTTAGCATATGAGTGAAACAATGTAAATATTTGAAGTGTTCAATAGGAACAATAGCATATGCGCGAAGCAATGTAAAGTATTTGAAGGTTAGGATGAGCAGGAATCAATGCAAGGTCTCTGCATGTTATAATTGTGGGAAGCAAAGTGGGTAGAGTTGTTGGTGGAAGTGATAAGATAGCATTGATGTTACATTAAATGTTGCTCCATCAACCTATAAAGTTTGATAACCAACAAAATTAACACAAAAGTCTTATAACTTTTTATATATCTCAATGTTTTTACATATATACATGTACTAAAAACTAAGTGTATAAAGTGAACAAAATACTTCGACGCATATGCTTAACTTAAAAAATATATCTTCAGTACAGATATATATTTAGTACAAATTTTGACAAGCAATGTAATTTGTGTGATAACCAACTCATTTATGGCAGGTTCATTTGCTAAGATTCCACTACAAACCAACTTATATGCATATGTTTAACTAAAAAAAATTGTTGATTGATGGCTATAATTTTAATTTTAATATTTGTTTACTATTTTTTAAGTTGTGCAAAGCGTTTTGATATAATTGTATCTTTGCACTACACACTCTGCTCTGCACAGATATATCTTCTGCGCCTCCGTACTTTGGACTAATAAATATGTGAAATGTTGAATGAGGAGGTTGACATATATGGGAAGCAATGTAAAGTGTTTGTAGTGAAAATATTTTGCATAAGACTTTGTAAAAATAAACAAAAAGGTGAAATATTCAATGCAAAACAAAACTTAGTAAATAAGTGAAGTGTTGAATGTGAAGGTTAGCATATGCAAGAAGTAATGTAAATAAATGAAATGTTCAATGGGGAGGTTAGCATATGTGGGAAGCAATGTAAAGTGTTTGGAGATTAGAATTAGAAGGAACCAATGCAAATTATTTGCATGTTAGAATTGCGGGAAACAATGCAAATCCCCTGTACCTTTGTATAGCCATATCCCATGCACAACCAAGACTAGTCTAATTTAAAGCCTTGTGTGGATAATTCCTATCAATGATCCTCCCTCACTCCCACATTTCACAACTCCACATTTTCAATAGTTCACAAAATTCTATTATGCATATGTTTAACTAAAAAAAAATTGTTGAACATATATATCTTCCGCACAGATATTTGTTTTGTACAGACACATCGGTCCCACAAATATATCTTCTACATGTTCACACAAACATATCCCACACATAGGAAATACTTTTGAACCCTTGTGTGGATAATTCATATCACTCATCCTCCCATAGTCCCGCACTTCGCAACTCCACATTTTCAATAGTTCCATACGATAGATTCTGACCAACAATGTAATTTGCATGATAACCCACTGATTTATGACAATTTCATTTTCAAAGTCTTGATTACTAACTCTCGATACCTAATTGAATTTATTTTTAAGTAACAATGTTTATTATAAAAAATAAGTATACAAAGTGAATAAAATGCTTTTATGCATATCTTTAACTTAAAAAATATTGTTGAGTTGAATTTATTTTTAGTAACAATGTTTATTATAAAAAAGAAGTATATAGAGTGAACAAAATACTTTTATGCATATGTTTATCTTAGAAAATATTCTAGATGAATGATCATATTTGTAATTTTAATATTTACTTATCCATTTTTAAAGTTGTGCAGAGGGTTTTTCACCGATCATATCTAGGCAGTATGCTCTAGACAACTATCTTTTGCACCTCCGCACTTTGCATCAGTAAATAAGTGAAATATTCAATGGAAACATTATCATATGTGGGCAACAATGTGAATTCTTTGCACTGAAAACATTTTGCATAAAAAATTGTAAAAAGTAGGAAAAATGTAAAGTGCTCAATATTGAAAAAAACTTAGTAAATAAGTGAATTGTTCAATGCATAAGTTAGCATATGTTGGATGCAATGTGAGTAAATAAAATGTTCATTGGGGAGGTTAGGATATGTGGGAAGCAATGTAAAGTGTTTGGAAGTTAGGATGGTCATGAAACAATGCAAAGTATATGCATGAACTAGAATTGCGGGAAGTGGAGTGGGTAGAGTTCTCTACACAAGAGATAAATAATGAAACTTAAAACAAGTAACTAAAGAGGTAACATAACCTTGATGTTGCAATTGAATGTCGTGCCAACAACCTGTAAAAATTGATAATCAACAAACAATAACTTAAAAAATATTGTTAAACATATATATCTTCTGCACAGATATATCTTCAGCACAGACATATCATCTATACAGATGTATCTTGGGCACAAACATATGGTCTACACATATATCTTAGGGATCTCTGCACATGCATGTGCCCTGCATAGCCAACACTTAGTCTAATTTGAACCCCTGTGTAGATAATTCATATCATTGATCCTCCCGTAGTCCCGCACTTCGCAACTCCATACTTCCAATAGTTCCATCGCATCATTTTTGACCAGTGATTAAATTTGAATAATAACTAATTTATGGCAATTTTATTTTCTAAGTTTCCACCACTAATTCTCGATACTTAGTTGGATTTATTTCAAGTAACAATGTTTATAATAAAGAAGTATATAAAGTCAACAAAATTCTTTTATGCATATGTTTAACTTAAAAAATATGTGAGTTTCCTTGATGTTGGCATCGACTGTCACCCTAGGAACCTAAAAAAGTTGATAATCAACAAACACAAACTTAGAAAATATTGTTAAACAAACATATCTTTTGCACAGATATACCTTTGGCATAAACATATCGTCCACATAGATATATCTTTTGGACGTCCACAAAATAGGGGCAACATTTTCTAAATTGAATATTTTCTTCAACAATTTTTTTTTAAGTGGAGGTTTTCATAAGCAATTTCTTCCTATATCAAAGAGATTTTTTTT